>CM021108.1:37013916-37091496 GCA_007115665.2 Sequoiadendron giganteum
GATGATAATCTCAAGATGCATGTTAAAGGGTTTTTTTCTAAGCCTATCTAGTATGTTGTCCTAAATTCTCAGTGGTATGCATCAAGATTTGTGTAAGTGGCGAGTTTCGGTGTTCCTACAGCCATTTTGGTACTGTAGCAGATGTTTCTGGAAGATGAAGGTAGAATTCTTGCAATCTAAGTTGTTTCACATGTTCTTGCAATGTTCATGGATGTTTCTAGAACACATCCTATCATTTTTGTATGTCTGGATTGTTCGATATGATTGTGGTCGAAGGATTCTTCGTCAGGTGTTGGTATTTTCATGTTCTTGGCCGACATGATGAGTATGGCATGTTGTGGATCCTTATGTATTAATATTTTGTTTCTTGGCATGTTCGAGGATGTTATTTTGGGTCCTCACTATGTTGTGATCAACTTGTGTTGGTGCACATTAATATTTATTGATGTATTGAGGCCGATAATCATAATTTATTCTTTATTTGAGGCTGACAGGGTTGTTGTTGTAAATCCATGTAGCGGATATATAAGAGAGTTTGTTCTCCTCATTTTGAAGTATGCTCGGATGTGTGCTCAATGTATTTGTGTTAAATACATGTGTGAATAAAGATCAAATCATTCAGAAGAAGAGCAGAGTGTGAAGAAGTTTTTTGTGCCTGACTAGAATTGTCATTAGGCTTTTGTAGAAGCTAATTTTTTAGTTCATCTTCATCAGATGGTTTTAATCTGATTATTGTAAGGAAGTGAGCCTTCCTCTAAGCAGTGAGCTCTAGGCAGTGTGCCTGAATGCAAGTGCATTCCATATTTTATATTTCATTATACTTCTAACAAGGTATAATCTCGTGGACTAACATCCACCGTGGTTTTTCCCCTAAGAAGGCTTCCACATATAAAATCTTGGTGTTATTATGTGTCTGATGTGTTATTAATTTATGCTTTCATTGTTGTTCATCAGATTTTTATTTTGAAGATAATAAGTTGGAATAAAATTTTAATTCTGTGACAACTGATTCACCCCCCCTCTCAATTGTCCCTTCTTCTTATGCCAACAATCCTAATAATAATATCTCTTCAATTTTTTAATCCAATCTCTTGGATTTCCTTCTCTACAAGGATTTAGTAAAATACTCGAGGAATTATATGTTAAGGAAGAATACCTCAAGGGTCTTGTCAAAGCCTTCAAAATTACTAAGCATTCCTCAACAAGGTTTTTCCCCATTGTCAACTATGAATTATATGAATTATTTTATATTGACTCCTTTCTCAATTTGAAGAAGTGTTCCTACACTCTATTGATTGCAATTTGGAAAGGAATATTAGTTGAAATAATTTTGGGAGAATTTTGGGAGGAACTTGTATGCTTCCTTCCACTCTTTATACCCTAATGAATCATGCTAAGCCAAAAAAACTATAGGTTCCACCACCAAATACCTTATTATGAACATTGATCTTATTCTCAACAAAGGCGCTCTAGCCATTGGGCCTAGAAGTGTGGAGGCTAGTAACTTTTGAATCTAGTCTAAATTCATAGTTGTTTAGAAATGTTATTTTTATTTTTTATCATGGTATGTTAATTAGGTTTATATATTTTTATTACCTAATTGGCCTTGAAAGAAGGTTATTGTTAGTTTTGGTTAACCATCTATAAGTTTAACTTAAAGAGCTTCATTTTTATTATTATAAAATTTCACTACAAAGAGTGTGGACCTCATTTGATTACAGAGAAAGAGAAATATCAAAAATGGAAATTGTTCAATAAGGTCAGATATACAAATATAAAAAATGGAAGTGAAAGGAGACAAGAATTAAACCACAACTACTACAAATAAAATAGACTTAAAGAGACCTAATAATTCCATAAGAATAACTAAAGAGTTCTTTGAAGAAAAAGGATGGATGAAAAATTACAAAAAGTGACTCAAAAAAATAATAGAGAGCAAGAAAAATGAGTAGGATCTCACAAAATAGGGTAAAACTTTTAAAAGATTAATTTATCTTAAGGAAAAATCAACATTGATTACTAACAATAAAATGATACTAGGAGAGAATTAAATGATACTAATAGAGATAAAGGCTAACTGGGAAAACCAAGTTTTAATATTCATAGGTTACTATGTTATCAAAAATAAAATATTGCATATAATTAGACAAAGGATAGGATAAGAACATAGTAATAATATTTTAGACAAAAGGCTTCTTCTTAATCGTGCTTGAAATAGGGAAAAGGAATAAATATAAAATCATGATCGTAAGTGTAGAGAAGCTCCAAGGGGTATTAAGAATGGAGGTAACTTTTTGGAAATGGATGTGGAGTAAAGTAGTGTGTCAACGCAAAAAGTATTCCTCTACATTTTCACATTTGATTTAAGAATGATTAACATTAAAATGAACCTAATGTAGCCTTGATCTAGTGTTGTAATGTGTTTTTCACATTCACATTGGATTTAGGGCCCTTTTAAGCTAAATAGACCTAATTTTGCCTTAATTTAGTGTTGTAAAGTGTATTTATTTACACCTTCACATTAAGTTTAGGGATTTGTAAACTAAATGGAATTAATTGTACCTTATTTAAGGTGTTGTAAAGTGTACCTTTACACTTTCATACTAATCTAGGGTTTCATTAATTAATTGGGCTTGTTTGTGCCTTAAATGGTCTTATTTTGCATCCACAAGCCTTAATTAATGCATCTTTTCGAGGATAATCTCGACACATAAGTAATGACCAACCAAAAAATAATTTCTTTATATACATCTTATGAATAAATGTGAATTATCAAAAAAGGTACAAAATGACTTAAGAAAGATATTTTGAGTGAATGGGATATTTTTTTAAAATTAAATAATAACCAAAAGTGAGATTTATTTTTGTATGAAAGGGGATTTTTGTTTTAGCTTTTGACTTTTATAGAAAAAGATTCTTTCATTTCTTTATTCATTGAAACAATTTTGTGAAAAAATGGAGAGCAAAAGGAGTGAATATGTACATTCTTCAAACCCTTTCTTGCTTGCATTGAAAGATTAAAGGAGGTTTTATGAAAGCCTAGGATTGCTTGTTGACAATTATTGGAGTTGGGAAAGATCTAAATCCTTCTATTATTGAATTCATTATGAATAAAAACGTATTCCTTGTGATTCTCTCATAGATTTAGAATTTTTTTATATGATTTTATTTATGTTTATGAGAATAAAAATTGAGTTTGTTTGTATGTGTGTTTATGGTCATGCTCCTATTTTAATTGGTAGTGTATATGATTTCTTTTATTTTTTGTGTGTTGTAGTTAATGAAAATTAATCTTCGTGTTTATTAATTGTTAGATTCATTTTCATGTTGTAGGAATTTTAGTTTTGATATATATATGAATTTTGTACCTTTTAATTTTTTATCTGATTGCATGAGTGTGTTGTTGGAAAAATTTAGGTCAAAAGGGTAGAGTTAGATTTTTTTTAAAATTAAAATTTGAATGATTTAGCAATAGTAAAACCTATATGTAGAAAAATTTAGAAAATATTAAATTATCATGTTTGAAATCTGAAATTTTTGAATTAAAATTATTTTGTAGAAATATTACTTTTTCATATAATTAGTATGTTCTTTCCTTGTAATGTGTGTCATTTGTACTTTTCTTCCTTCAAAGGGATAATTGTACATGTTAGTGGCCTTAGAGTATATGATAGGAATGATTGAAATATGGACATAACGGGATGTTATATTTGAAAAGATGATTGGTATCCTTAAAACGAATACAAGATTTAGATTATGCAATACATAATTCCTAAAATAACTATGTTGGATAATAATGATGAATATAAGACTAATTGTATGCTACATTTAAAAGATAATTCATATCTTAATAATGAGTTAGAACTGAAGTATGCAATGAGATGAAAAACTGTCTAAAAAGATGAGTTTCCTTGGAAATTATATAGTGGGATAGGAGGACATACAAAAATATGGATTACATTGATAAGTGTTGCAAGAGAGACACTTACTTTTGAGACCATAGGTTTAATTCATTCTAGCTTGATTTTGGAGGACCAAGGGGACACTACTCCTTGTCTTGAACTTTCCTCATCTTCCTTATTGTTGTTTGGACTCATGTATTTAGTCATGTGCATGAGAAAACATGTTTGTTGATGTGTTTTTTATTATGGCCAATCTTGTATGCCATGTTTGTGTACATGATAACCATGGAGGTCAAGACTCTTAGTTTAGAGGGTTGGACTGCATCGTCCCACATAATTGGGTGGTGTTAATCACCATTGAGATTGCTTGTTGAAATCATCATAGGGCATCATGTAGTTTCTAGGAGGATCTTGTAGCTCTTGGTGGCTTCTTGTTATATTATGTTGTCATATATAGAGAATTTTTAATCTTATTAAAAGATTACAAAATGAAATATTGTAATTGTATATTATTTCCATCTTTATTTTGGTTTGTGATCCATCTAGGTTTGTGATGTGATCTCCACTTTGTAATCTTGTAATACTATTGAATT
This sequence comes from Sequoiadendron giganteum, assembly GCA_007115665.2. Lineage (NCBI taxonomy): Eukaryota > Viridiplantae > Streptophyta > Pinopsida > Cupressales > Cupressaceae > Sequoiadendron > Sequoiadendron giganteum. Next base: position 37,018,412 of record CM021108.1, read on the forward strand.
GAGTTAAAATCAAAGATCATTTTGAGTATAATTATCAATATTTGCATTTAGTCCTAAATTGAGATAGCAATGTAAAATTATGTTTTAAGCATGTTATACCTTACTTTGTTTATTGTAAAAATGTGAAATGCAATAGTAATGTAGATGTAATCTTAATTATAAAATATTGGATATTCATCAGTCAAATGTTATCTTGATGATTGTTGTATAAACAAATGCGTACATTTGACCAGTAACTTTTTAGTCAAATGATTGAGTGGTGTTTATGATTTTTGTGAATGGTTTTTATACTTTAAGATAATTGGAAGTAGTTATTTCAACATTTTGTTAATAGCTCATTTTTAAATAAAGTTATGATTAGTTTAAGTGTACCTGTTGTGCAGTCTTGCAAATTCCTATCCTTTCACTTTTTGGGGGTTTTATGTCTCTTTTATTATCCTGTGTTCTTACAAGTTAGTGTTGAGTGTGTAGGGTGTTTGTTGTAGCCTTCGATGTGGGAAAGGTGAATTTTAGTATTGGCTTTATTTCATTACATCCATGTTCTCTACTTGTGTCAATGATGCAAGAAAGTACTCTAACGTTAGTATTGAGGAGGTTGACATTTTTTATTTCTCATTGTGTGATATCATCAACAATGTTCATGTAATTTTTTCATTGGTTTTGTTTTTGTGTTGGTGTGCATTGAACTTATGTCATCATGCACTTTATAGTTTCATCATGTGCTTTGGTCAGTTTCGACAACATCATGTGTGTAAACGTGAGATTGTAACATGTAGTTATCACAATTGAAATGTGAAAAAAATATTCTTTTGTGTTTTGTCTCCTAATATCTTTATGCAATTTAGTTGGGTCATTACATAAAATCCATTAAGAATTAAAACATAAAATATATAGCATTGAAAAATCTCATCTCGATTCTCAAGAATATTAATACTCAATGTGACTTACTCAATACCATTATTAATTTTAACATCCATTAAGACTTAAAAATATAGAAGATACAACATCTAAAAAGATAACAACCATGATATTTCCACAGTCCATAATAATGCTTATTTTTTTTGGATTTAACTATATCAAGATTTTTTACATCAAATATTTAAGCATATAAAAAATCTTAAAATCTTGTTGAAGTTAAATCCAATAAACATTTTAAGCATGTCAAAATATATATTTGTTATTACAACTCAAAAAACTCAAAAATCTCTTCAAATGGTAAAGATTTAGAGAATTGTTAATTTCTTAGACTATCAATTTAATCCTTGTGTGAACATTATAATAGTGAGATGCTTTATCATATGACACTAGTTAATGTCGCATTGATTGTTTTTACATTTTTTAAATTTATAAAAATATATATACCTTTTATAAATGATTAAAAAAACTAATTTATAAATCTTTATCATAATGTTGTAGAAACTTAATCAATAAGAAAAATGTATTTTATCATATTTGTATAGATGTACCAAACAATATTAACAATCAATTCTATATAGGGGAGAGATCTATTAGTTGAGCACCCTAACTTCACGCTTTTCAAAATTCTACTTGAAAATTTCAAATCACTCCCAATTTTTTACAACTTACCTTACAAGTCCCCTACTTATAATTAAGATTCCACGACCACATCATCAAATATGATGTTACTAGAAAAATATACATTTCCATATTTGACAAATCTATTTTTTATGATATTTGACAAGTGAATAATTTTTTTATTTAAAAAAGAATTCTCGCTAGAAAAATACACAAATTTCCATATTTCTATGGAAGTGTGAAAAGTTAAACATTTATAATAAATTATTTCCAAGACTCTGAATTTGTTCTCTAATTTTAGAGATGTCTGGCAAGACTACTCAAAACCATCGACTAGCTGCTTTCGTTTATACGGCAAGTCTGGGAAGTCTAGTCAATATGAAACTGACGGCAAGTCTGGCGGGTCTGGGCAAGACAAGACTTCTCATATATAAAAGTCTTGAGTGCATTGAAATTGTTGGTGGCCTGCTTTTATAACGTATGGCTCCAATTGTTTTGCAACGTGGCCTTCACTCAACCCCCTTTTATAATAAAAAATTATAAAATTTGGAAAGTGAACAGAAAAAAATATCTTCCAAGTTTCCATATTTCTATGAAAATGTGGAAAAATAACATTTACAACAAATTCTATTCATCTAACTCTGAATGTGTTCTCAGGGCCGACAAATCTAGTCAATAGCGTTTGATTATTGTACCTTTATAACGCACGTCAGACGGCTGCCTTCGTTTATACGGCTGCTCTGCCAAGCCTTTCTCTCGTATTCTATGAAAATTCTGTCTGAGTGCATCGAAATTGTTGGTAGCCTTCCTCTGCTTTGGTGACCCCCACTCAAACACGCGTCCTTTATATTTACTTGCCCTCTCATTACCCTGTCAAATCATCCAAACACAAATGGCGCCCATGACCAAGTTGTTTTTGTTTACTGTTATTCCCCTATTTCTTCTCTGCTTCTGCTGCGGATGTATTGAGACAGAACGGGAAGCTCTTCTTCAATTCAAACTCAAAGCCGGCCTAAAGTACCCCTTTGGCCTAGATGTATTGAGTTCGTGGGAGAAGGGAGGAGATTGCTGCCAGTGGGAGGGCATAAGCTGCAATAAGACCACCGATCATGTAGACAGTGTTCGAGTTACGGGCATACCAATATTTCAAGGGGGCACCATATCTGAGAGCTTGTGCAACCTCACTTCTGTTGTATCCATACAACTATTTGTGACGAGATTGACAGGTACTATTCCTCCCTGCTTGGGACAACTCTCTTCTCTCGCACGACTCCAGTTGCCTGGGAATAGTTTGAGCGGTAACATTCCATTATCATTTGCAAACATGTCTTCTCTTTCTGCCCTTGATTTAAGGTATAACAGTTTCGAAGGTGAAACCCTTCTCAGTACTATTTGTATGCTCAATCTTACCAATCTTAGAATAATTCAACTTAGTAACAACCAACTGAATGGAAGCTTACCATCCTGTCTGGGTAGTCTCTCTTCTCTAAATTGGCTAGTTCTGTCAGAAAATCAACTCACAGGAGCCATTCCCTCCTCTTTCTCTAATCTCTCTTTTCTAACTTGGCTAGATCTGTCAGAAAATCAATTCACAGGAGCCATTCCCTCCTCTTTCTCTAATCTCTCTTTTCTAACTTGGCTAGATCTGTCAGAAAATCAACTCACAGGAGGCATTCCCTCCTCTTTCTGTAATCTCACTTCTCTGAGTTTGTTAGATCTTTCTAGCAATCAGTTGAGAGGTAATATCCCATATTCTTTAGGCAAGGCTTCCTCACTCCAACGTTTTGATGTTTCCTATAATGCTTTAAGTGGTGGTATCCCGGATTCCTTAGGTGGGCTGTCTTCACTGGCATACTTGGATCTATCTCACAACCAGGTAAATGGAACTCTTCCCTCATTTTCAAGTCTTTCCTCTCTTACTAAGCTCTATGTTGACGGGAATAAATTCAACCAGAATATTGATTCCTCGGCGCTACCCTCTTCACTCGAAAGGCTCTATCTCACATTGAACGGCCATCAGGTAATTTCAGAGGCTTTCTTTCACAACCTTAGCAAATTAGAGGAACTGAGCCTATCCAATTGTGTACTTAATATCAGCACTGCGTGGATTCCCTCATTCCAGTTAGTAAAATTATATATGACATCATGTGAGATGTATGGTCAAATCCCCTCGTGGATTTCGACTCAGTTCTCACTTCTAGAGTTGCAATTAGCTAACAGCGGTCTTGTTGGAGAAATTCCCTCTTGGCTACAGGATATGAGTCTTAAGTACATCAATCTCACAACAAATCATCTACAAGGTCACCTTTTGCTAAATACTTCAGCATGGAATCGCTTGGGGGTCTTGGATGTGTCTAGCAATGCATTCTATGGACAGATGCCATCAATTTGGCTTCCTAATGTACAAATATTGTTGCTCAATGACAATTTGCTGACAGGAAGTATTCCTCCAAGTTTGCATTATTACTCTTCACTGCAAGTATTAAATTTGGCAAATAATCATTTGAATGGAATCATCCCTCCAAGCTTAGCCGATTTTTCTAAGCTTCAAATGCTGAATTTGGGGGATAATAATTTAAGGGGAATGATGCCGTCTGACTTTGGTAAGCTAAGTAAGCTGCGGTCATTAGTGATAAAGAATAACAAGGTGAGTGGATCATTCCCTCCCTCCATATCAAACTGCACAAAATTAATTTTTCTGGATGTTGGGCAAAACTTATTGGAAGGTCAGATTCCAGAGTCAATAGGAAACCTTTCAGAGCTGCGAGTGCTAGCAATGAGGAGGAATAATTTGAAAGGGAGGATTCCTACAGAAATTGGGCAACTGAAGCACCTCCAAATCTTGGACCTTTCTTCAAATCACTTGTCAGGGTTTATACCACGCAGTATTTTCAATTTACAAGCAATGATGGTAGAATCAGACCAGGAATTTAGCAAGGTTCAAATAGTTCGATATTCAACCGACTCTTATAATTACATGTATAAGAATGCATTGAATATGGATTCTAAAGGCAGAGATGAGAACTATACATATATATTCCCCACCATGATGTCCATAGACCTCTCAGACAATCAATTGAATGGGGATGTCCCTTCTGATTTGGGAAAGTTGAAGGGGTTGAAGCTGCTCAACCTTTCTATGAACAATCTCAGTGGTGCTATTCCAGATAGTATTGTCCAAATGATTTGGGTGGAATCATTAGATTTTTCTACAAATAATTTTTCAGGACAAATTCCTTCGGATCTTGGTTCTTTGAATTATTTGGGAGTCCTCAACTTTTCCAACAACAACCTTTCAGGTACTATACCACAAGGAAGACACATGGCAACATTTACTGAATCATCATATTCAGGGAATCCAAATTTATGGGGATGTCCACTTCCGAAAAAATGTTATTGGCGAAAATTTGCTCCACCTCCTCCCATTTCACATCTATTAATGAAGAAGAGCAGAGTGAGGAAATTGTGTGGTATGCGATTGGAATAGGACTGTCATATGGAGCAGGGTTTGCAGCAGTTGTGATATTTATCGTATTAAGAAGGAAGTGGGGATACAAATACTTTCAGGTAGTTGATGTGGTCTTGAAATTTTGTTTTTCATGGATTCGTAATTTGACATTATGAGAGTTTATTTTTTCTCTTCAGATGAGACAATTTAAATATATTGTAATTTTTAAAGGTTCATTCAATTTCTGGTTTATTTTTTAAAAAATTACTCAATTTATAAATTTGTGTTTTACAGATCTTGGAATTATTACAAGGATTTCTCATGTGTATTAATAATGTTTGGACTGGGAAAGAATTCATTGTTTATTATTATTATGAAATTTCTATTTTGACAATTAATTATATTTGGAGTTTTTTTAGTGTTGAACTATTATAAAGTGAAATTAAAATTATTAATATATTTTTGTGATCACATATTCAAACTAATTTGTAATTCTTCTTTTTATTTGAATTTTTTTTCTTTCTTTTCTATATATATAGTATCAAAAGTTCTATAATTTATTTCTAAATATGTTATTCATAATAAAGAGATAAAATTCTTTCATACAAAAATTAAACAATATTTAGTTGTATTTAAGGTGTAGTTTTTTAATTGTTAATGTGATTTATTTATTTAAGTAAAATATCATAAAATGGTGTTTGTGTATTAAAGTAGCTTACATAATTTGAACATTAAATACAAAACATGGTCAAATTTTAAGTATCAATACAAGGCTAAAATAATTGAACACTTTATTATCATTAAAAATGATATTTTCCACTTGTAATTTATAAGACTCTATGTATTATGTATGAAATCACCTTATCTATTAGGAAAGATTCAAGTGAGAATTCATGACTTAAGATTAATAATTTGTTCAATCAAAACCCTCTTTCACTAACTCTAATGTAATTTTACTAAATAATAGATTTGAATTCATGATATTCTTTTGATAATTAACCAAGTTACTACTATTATTTTATTTTATTTTATTTTTATCATTATCATTACACTTTAACTAATATCCTAATTGATCAAGCAACTTGTATCCACCTTAGAAATGTCAACTTCAGCCTTACCAACCATAGTCATGGCAACAACTCTATGCCACAATCTCGCAAACTCACACTAAATATAGCAAGCTCCTAAAAAATATCAAGCTCATCCCTAGATCGAAACCTATATCTTGAGGGTTCATTCGTAATGGCCCTACTTACATATCCCTTTCTATAAATTTAAGGCTTTCTAATTTGCATACCACTAATCGAGAAACACCATCCTTACATCTAAGATGAAACCTCTAACGTCTCATTTAATCAAAAGAATTTATTGAGTTTAGGATTTCAATTCAATCAAAATACAATAACATAATAGCAAATAGATTTCAATCAAGTGTCAGTTTCATGCCAACATTAGTGTATAGATACACACAAAACCACATAGGTACAATCTCATAAAAACATCACATGTTGACACAATGATTGACTTAAACATACACTATTTATACATAGTGTGGCTAGCTCCTCCTTGTGTCACATATACACAATGTGACTATCTCATACACACATAATGACTAGATTACACACACAACATATATACATCATATGGCCCTACTTATACATCCATTTTTTGAAATCAGAGGCTCTGTAATTTGCATAACAATAATGAAGAAACTCCATCCTTATAGTTGAGATGAGACCTCTAACCTCTCATTTAATCAAAACATTCATTAAGTTTAGGATTTCAATTCAATCAAAATATAATAGTATGATAGCAAAAAGATTTCAATCAAGTGTTTGTGGCATGCCAATGGTGTATAGAAACACACAAAACCACATAGGAGCAATCTCATACAAACATCACATGTTGGTGTAGACATTGAAAAATGTTTTGAGCCTGCAAACAACATTTTATCATTAATTCACCTTCTTCCTAGCTTTAATTATTTAATCATTACCTAATGTCATAATTCTTCTATTAATTATTTAATTAATTCATTTTATCTGTGTTCCTCCTTTGATTAATTTAAATAAATATCAATTTTATTTAAATTATGTCACTGATTATCTTTTTCTATCCTTAATTAAATAAATTTTATTTATTTCCATTTGCTCCTATAATTAAATTATTATTTTAATTATTTAATTATTAATTAGTCTTTTCTCTCCATAATTAAATAAATATTATATATTTAATTATTTATCACTTTCCTATCTCCATAATTAAATAATTATTTTCAATTATTTAATATTTTACCACCCTACCTTCTTCTATAATTAGGCGCACGTAGTAGATGATTGTGGTGATGGAAGCAAATGATTGTGGTGTAGGAAACAAATGGTTGTGGTGTAGAAAACGATTGTGGCTTGGAAAATCAGTTGCATCACAAAACTTGCAAACACACAAATTGATAAAAATATGCAAAGCGGGGGGTGTAAGAGAATCAGAAAGGTGAAGGTAGAAGGCGTGCAAGAGGAAGGTGAGGATGTGTAGAAAACCAAAGGCAATAGCGAATCTAATTAGAAGGAAAAGGCAGAAGAAACCTTTGTTGAGGAAGGAAAGGATGAGAAGTACCAGAAGGAAGAAATTTCGGTGGTAGCACTATCAAACATCGTTGATAATGATGCGTGTAACTTAGAAGATAAAACGGTTATATGTCATTTTCTGGGTAAAAGATTTTCCAGAAAGGAGATTGGTGAATGGGTTTGCAACAAGTAGAAAATCAACCCTATAATCAATTTTATGCCAAAAGGGTTCTTCATGGTGGTATTTGCAACAAATGCAATTAGAGAAGAAATGTTGCTAATTAATGAATGGAAAAAGGGGAACAACTTTCTATACTTGCAGAGATGGGAATGAAATTTTGATCCCTTAAAATTTAACTTGAAGTAAGGGCCCATATGGGTAGGGTTATATAACCTCCCATATGAATACTGGTTAGGCAGTTGCTTGACCAGGATTGGGGATGCATTTGGCTGAATGTTGGAAGCGGATCTAAGAGATAATGAATCATTGATAAATGTGAGGATCAAAATTGTGATAATAAAAGAGATCCTTGATAAAATACATTTATTAGTAAGGGGAAAAGAATGGATTCAACCAATTGAGATAGAGAGTCAAAAATTCTTTTGCTTAAAATGTAGGAGATGCAACCATTTCGAGGTTGAATGCAAAAGATTTCTACCCAAAAAAAAAGATGTTTGGGTAGAGAAACCAAGAAAGGTGGATGATCAAAATAAAGAAACGGTTTCAGAGCCCAAAAGTCCAAAAGGTTGGCTAGCCCTCCCTTGGAAAACATAATCAAAATGTATGGAAACCAAAGAGATGGAGATAAAAACCGATGGTACCTACCTGGAAATGCCTCACTTAGAAGATATCACACAACAGGAACTAGAGATGCTTTCAATGGTGGAAGAGACCCATATAGAAGATGTCAATACCACATAAGTGGAAGAAGGGTAGATCATCATTCAAGGTGAGGAGGAAGACTTAGATATCCTAGAATCAAGAAGAATCTTGTAGAGTGCAGCAAAAATGTCATTGGCGTCAGGATCAAAAGTAGGAAGAAAAACAAAAAAATAAAAACATGAGGAGGAGGCTCTAAATAGGGATCGAACATCGATCAAATCATACATTCTGAGATCCAAGGGGGGTAATTCCTCCCTTGGTGGGAGATGAGAACCCTCACATGGAATGTTAGGGGCATTAATGCCCCTAACAAAAGAAGGTTGGTCAAACACCAACTTGAATGCTAAACAATCAATGTGTTGATACTACAAGAGACAAAATTAACAGGCAAAGAAACTCATCTTTTTTGTAAATATTGTAAAGATGGAAAGGCCTATTCGCGAATGCAATTGGAGCATCAGGTGGACTAGAAGTGATGTGGAGACCATCAAGGACAAAATTCACTCGTCTATCATCAAATCCCAATTGGATGAAGGTAAAGGTATAAATGTTGTCAACCTCTAATGAATACATTCTTTTTAATATGTATGGACCAACAAAATTGAAAGAAAAAAAAACTACTATGGGATGAAATAAGCCTTAATCTTGAAGTCACATGAGGTGAAGTGATAATAGGGGGTGACTTCAACGCTATAGCGAACATTCATGAGAAGTCGGGGGGGCATAAGAAGAGTCTCACAAGCATTAAAAGACTTCGAAATTTCATTGAGAAAAATAATTTAATTGACATCAAAGCAACCAATGGTACCTGTACGTGGAACAAAAGAAGGCCCCCTTCTCCAATATTGCAAAACGGTTAGATATGTTCTTAATCTCAGAAAATTGGTTGAATGAACCTCTATTACCGAAAACTACAGAGACGTGCGAGGTCTTGAGGACAGAAGTCGTGTGGATCATAAGAGGCCTCTATTGTACTCATATGATGCAGATTGACAGGGCCGATCCTGACATTACAGGGTTGTGAGTAATCCTTGGTACAATCCAAGCCTTCTCTGGGTCGGGTGTGATTAGGAATCCCACAATGTATCTAAGGGTATCATGAACCTCTGGAACCTTCCCCTCAACAATCCCGAAGCAACTACAAAGTTGCTTGGTGGCCATCACATCAAAGTAGGAGACTTCGTGCTCTATAAAAGCTTTGCAGTTTGGGTGGAAGGGACTGGTGGCTTGATTTTTGTAGGAATGGGTCGAGGTGATGTTCACGAGGCTCTATAGTTTGCAAGGACGCCTTTGATAAGGGGTTCGATGTAACAATCAGGTAAGTTGTGTACAAGTAGATCCCCAAAATGCACAGGGAATATTGTGGTGGATCTGCAATTTGAAGATAGAAGCCTCTAGAACCACGAAGTGCCTTTAAATACTAATGGGAGGTTGCAAGCAAATGCAGTGTTGTAATAGAGGTTCTAGCTCTTTGCAGGTGTTACAGGACATCAACTGGTCGTGGGCAGTTGGTGGAGGCTGCTATAGAAACCTATGGGGCGTAGATTGGTAGATTGTTTAAAACAGAGTCGACGAAGATCATCAACACGGTGAAATAAGTTCTGGGGGAACGCAGGATTAAAGGAGAACATCTCCATGACGGTGTCTTGTTGGGGTTTGTCATCACGTACATGCTCCGCTCAACAGAAGGAAGAGTGTGGTGAAATAGTGGCTCGTTGGATTTTGGACATCCATGTTGATGCAGTCCTCAAGACAATAAAAACACTTGAAAAGTAGCCAAAGTCGGGGCCCATGGTGTGTGACATTGTTGAAGCTGAGAAAGTTTACAACAAGAAGGAAGTGGTCAATGTAGTGGATAAATTCAAAGAAGCCATTGATGTAAAAGACCTGCAAATTTTCCTCAATCATGTAATAGAAAATAAGGGGGCTCTGGAAGAGTTCCAGATTAGGAGGATGACAGAGCAAGGTGCGGGGCTAATAACCTTGATCTGAGGTCCATGTAAATCTGAATGCTATGTAATCTCTAGTTTTCAAAGAAATGAAAGAGTGCTACCCTCACTGGTAGCAGTTTGCCAAAAAAAAAACGTCATTATTTAATTTGAATTTCTTCTTAGCCAAGCCTTAAATCTCAACTAATTCTTTGAGTTTTGGTCCATCCCATCTTTATCTATCCTTGTCTCAATTAACCTTATCCATTGATCACCATACATCATCTCTTGATCCTGCCCTTCATTTGAATTGGGATTTCTATAAAAACAATCCTTCAATTCATTTTGAAGTTAACCATAATATTTGAAATTTTTCTATTCATATAATTCATGCTATTTTGAGATCTTGCTACTACTTCATCAAGCTTATCAAATACATTGCATATTATTTTGAGAACAAACAAAGCAAAATGGAGAAGAGCAATGGAGATGAATCAACTTTGGCATAAAGATTGAGTATTATCGCTTCATTATTGTGATTTTCATTGTCATTTGTGCTTCATTGTTGGATTAGGGTCTTTATTGCTTGAATTAGATAGTTTGTGGTTGCTATTATTGATTCATGCTTATTATCCCTAAATTTCCTCAATCTACATATGGTGAACCCGATGTGAACTAATTGGATTTTTTGAAATTTTAGAGAAAATTTGTTTTTTAGGAGTCTAATGAAATTGATTTGTAAAACGACGCAATTGAACCTTCACACGCCACAATCATTGTACAGTGTGATACATCCAAATTTTTTTACACTAATGCATCCAAATTTTTTACACTGAAATCGTTACCCAAAATGACACATCTAACTGACATTTTGTAAAAATCAAATTTCTCCAATCATTATTGTTTCAGATCATTTTCTTGGCTATGGTTATCATTCTAACATTTTAGCAAGTTACATACATCATTTGCATCATCAATTTTGCTACTTTTTGTTACATCTTTATGTTTTTGCAGCTTTAGGTTCACTAGTAGAATTTGACAAATAAATGACTACGTGACTAACACTTTTAGTCACAACAACTAAAGACATGACTAAATTCTACTCATTTTTTGCAGCATAACCATAAATGACTAATTTGATCATCATAAGTGACTAATTTGATCATCGAGTAAAAAATGACTAATCACACAAATAAAAATGACTAAATAATTAGTCACACAAATAAAAGTTGGACAATATGATATTAAAGTGGATAATTAAAAAAATATTTCGAATTGAAGGAGTGGGTTGTATTATAATATAATATAATAATAATATATTATATTACAATACAATATATTATATAATATTATATTATTATTATATATATTTAATGTATAATGTATTTAATATTGTATAATAATATAATAATATTATATAATATATATGATATAATAATATTATAGATATAATATAATATAATATAATATTATAATATATTTAAAAGCGAGAGATTCAATTTTGAAATCCTCTTTAGCAATGAAAATCAAATGCATTTGAAATCAAATTCAAATGAAAAAAAACAAGTACAAGAGACTTGAAACAACTTAGGATTTTGAAAAAAAGCAGGCAAAGGAGCCTTAACTTTAAAAATGTGAAATTGCTATTTTTTTCCTTTGCAAAATAGCTTGGCGGCTATGGCGAAGAGGTAAAGAGGTTGTGTAGCAAGGGAAGGGTTGCACCAAGGACATAACTAGCTAATAGAGATAATCAGAGGTGTAGAAGATAGAGGTATGGTGGCAAAAAATGCAGGCAGTGCATAACATGCAAAAAGGTCGAAGCAAACTGCTCCTTGCAAATAAACCCTAAAGGTGAATACCATCAAGGAAGAGTTTGGAGGAGCCGAAACCAATAGTGGCGACGAAAGCAACAAAAAATGATGATCTATAAGGTAAAGGATGCCATAATGTAAGAACCTAAATTTTCTCTTTATCGGATCTTGTCTGTCATTTCATTTTAATAAACATACTCTAAATCCCTCATCAAAACCTTAATTTTAGGTTGCAGCTCGCCAAATTGGAGAAGTGAAAAGTCAATACTAGGGAGGAAAAGTTTGGAGGAGTGAATCCAATGGTGCAAAACATGGTCTATGGTTTAGTATTTCCATAACCCACTTACATTCCCAATCCACAACATGCATCTTTGTATCATTAAATCCTGCAACCCAAAATTTTCTTACACTGGTTACACTGTTTCTGCAACAAAATTGGAGAAGTGAAAGGTCAATACCAAGGAGGAAGAGTTTAGAGGAGAGAATCCAATGTGTTTACAAATCATAATATAAGTTCACCTTGTATGAAGTATTAGAATTTTTATTTTTTTTCATTTGGCTTGGAATCCTTGTTTTGAATTTGAATTACCTTCTAGACTTTGACAAAGGTTTGATGTGTAATTTTTTGTTGGTATTTTCGTAGGATGGGTGATTTGGAGATAAACAAACATGCACAATACATCAATTCTCTTGGAAAGGTATTCAAATATTTTGATTTTTTCCCAAAACATGATTTTTTTTTAGTTTTTTGATGTATTTCACTATTATTAATTAATATTGATGGGTTATCAGAAAAAAGATTTCAATTCAATGGTAATGGAACACTTGAGAATGAGTGGTGTTTATTAGGGTCTAACATCATTAGATCTCATGGGGAAGAAGGAAGATGTGGATCAAGAAGCTGTTGTTTCTTGGGTGTTGCAGTACCAACATGATTGTGGTTTGTTCATCATGTTAATATTGTCTTTTTATTTTTTTATTTTCTTTCCTCGATGCTTCTTGCTTGGAACATTAATAGATGTTGGTATTACACATATATCAAACATGGCATGACTCTTTTAGATTGTATGGTAAACACAACCAGTATATACAATTGGAAGCATTTGCTTTGGAAAAATGAAATTATGTTTTGGGGGTTGAATTTATTTCCACTATTGTCAATTTTAAGATTTCCTTTGTTTGTTGTAGTTCTAACTTGCAGTTTTAAGTGACCACTATTTCTTGTCTAAAACCATAATAGCTTGCTTGAAGTTAATCCACAAATATGATTTGCTACATTTACCATTCAATTTATATATCCATTCAAAATTGTTTTGTTTACCATTGGTTGTTATCAACTAATGTTCCATCTGCTCTTAGTTAAAACCCTCTTTCTCTTCCTTCCAATCTTTTATAATTTTCACTATTGTTTATAAATTTATTCTCAAACTATTCTTTATGCTTATTTTTCTTAACTGTAATTTTATTCATATTATTGTTGTGAAATTCCTTACCATCCCACTTTGTTTTTCATATTTCAAAGTTTCATAAATCTTTTAAAAATATTAACAAATTTTGAGTTTTTTTATTGTGGACAAGTACAAAGCAAGGAGAAAATGCAAAACCAATGCCTTACTAGATGCATTTATAGCCCACCCCATGTGCAACAGTGGCATCACTAAAGACATGCATTCACACTGATGGCTTTTTAGCTTTAGTTTTAGTTTTTTTTTCAGTTTTAAAAGCATAATAAATCAACAGTTTGTATATTGTGAAAGATTGTCTTCAAAACTCTATATATAGAGTTCTTTGTAACATATATTATATATAGTTTGAATATATAAAATAATTATTTTTCAACACTACTATTTCAATCCTTTGAGCAAATTTGTTGAATTTTTATGATTGTTTCAGTTTAATTTTTCTAGTATAACATAAGAGCTTTAAATTTTTATATCTTTCAATCACAACAAAATTTTAATAGCAACTTCTCTTGGTTTGCAATTTCATAGACTAGTTATTGTAACAACATTCTCCAAACATAGGAGTTTACATACATATCTAAAAGTATTAGTTCATAAATGACTAAATAAATGACTAACATGACTAAATAAATGACTAAACCATGATTAAATAAATGACTACCATCACTAAATAAATGACTACAATGACTAAACAAATGACTATAATGACTAAATAAATGATTACCATGACTAAATAAGTGACTAAAATGACTAAAAAATGACTACCATGAATAAATAAACAACTACCATGACTAAATAAATGACTAACTATCATGACTAAATAAATGACCAATTAACAACAATCAATGACTAAATTAATGACTAAATATACTATCAAATTTATCAATCAAAACAAACAATAAATGACTAGAAATGGTTTAGTCATGAATTTGGTCACGTTATAAATGACTGACAATAAATTACTAATGGTCATGTCACCAATTTTTAGTAGTTTTTTTAGTCATTTATTACTGTTTTTTTACTAGTGGTTTATGTGCTGCAATCATTACCCAAAACGCCACAATTGTTTGGTTGTGCATCGTAGTCACTTTTCTATTTGCCATAGTTGTAGTTTCATATGCCACAATCATCTGTTCTTGCAACATATTGTTGTGATGCATCAGATTCTCTATATGTTGCAACTAACTATCATAGCAAAAAGAGGGTATAAATTTGAGGTTTTTCATTTTCTATTTTTTGCAATCATTAGGGCAAAAAAATTTTTGTTACTAATATCTAATTTGTAGCTTGTGGAAATCGTTGGGAGAAGACCTTTGATACAAAAATTCTAATCCAATTTCTTGTAGGGTTCCATTGTGTATTTGTGATTTCTAAATTAGGAACATTTGGAATTGGTTCTTAAAAAGAACAAGTGTCTTATGTTTCTTGTGCACTTGCACATTGTGTTAATCCCATATTGGTGTGTGTGTATCCTCTCCCCTTGCACTTTGTGTGATCTTGGGTGTAAGAGAAATGTACATAGCAATATATTTAAATAGGCCTACCTTTGAGACACATACTAACAAAGAACTCAAGGGAACAATCTCAAAGAATGTGTTTAGGTGGGCTATATTAAAGGTACGAAGGTGAAAGTTAGTAGCACAATCCAGTGACATACACCATGCGTGTCAACGTTGTTGTGTGTGTGTAGACTACATCCCATTCACTAGAGGCTTTAGTGTCTCATGCTTGATGTTGTACCATGAATGTTCATTTTCATTAGAAAACTCTTGTTTTAGAGACCAATACTTGTTTGGTCATCTTCTATTATGGTGTAAGGGATGCAGATCGTACCTTGAAGTTACTTACCACACCTGGTTCTTGGTTGAGGTGGCAAGGTGGTACATGGCCTTGGCATACTCTAGCTTCACCCACTCCTCGTTCACAGATTACATCACTCTCTCTTGGGGGTGAGGTAAGCCCACTTTATTAAACGAAACCTATTATTCCTTAGGTTGTGCTTGCTTGTATTGTTTGTGAACCGAGGCCAAGCGATTTTTGTAGAAGAAAACTTTCAAACACACTTGCTTACCCCAAAGTCAAAGAATCAAAATCAACCAAATCTATTTTTCAAGTGTTTGTTGTGTTTTGTGATCAAATCTAAACTCTCCAAAAATGGAAAGTAGCCTAGAAAACATCAAATTAGGTCCAAAACACAAAACATCACCAATGTTTATCAAAATACCGCAATCATCAGACATTACACCATAATTTTCTGAGGTCCTAGAAAACCAAAAACCCACATTTTTCTATGTGTCACAATTGATCAGTAATACACCGTAATTGACCAGCCTTGCACCGCATTTATGGCTTGAAACACTGCAATTGTCAAGATCAATTTTTTTGGGGAAACAACTATACATCCAACTTTTAGTTTCCTTATAAATTATTATTGTACACTTAGATTAGAAACTTGTTTAGATTTAGTCATTCCATTCACAACATTTCATCATTTACCTTAGGTTATCTTGCATAGTCCTAGTTTGCATCCATCACATCTTAGCTTCATTTCAACATCATCTTTGAGTCTTGATATTAGGAAGCTTATCATACTATTGGGAAAATCACTAGTCTCATTTTTAGGTGTCTTGATCTTATCATACTGCTCATCTATCCTATCTCTAGGTTGGCCCTACAACTCATTAGTCTAGTTTAGGTTCACCTTTGATCAATCATCATCGTCATTATTTTGGTTTATCCTCTTAAGGTCTTGACATTTAGAGTTGTTTCTTTGGTCCATCATAGTGTTCTTAACATCCTCTTTTAAGGATCAAGGTTGCATACCCAATCCAAGCATAGTCATAGTCATAGTTCCATTAGTACTTTGCATCCCAAGCATAGTCATGCCTCATCTTGCACATCAAAACTTGGTCATAGTTTGCATTGTCATCCTTATAGTACAAAAGCCCAAAAAACATAACATAGAGTCATCTTCCATTTTCATCATTAGTTTGCATCCCTCATCTTAGTTGCATACTTTCTAAAATTCTCAATATCCAAAGGTCATAAGTCTTATATGGTCTTGACTAGGTCACAAAGGAAATGGAAAGACATGGATCCCTCATATGACCCCTATATCAATCCAACTAGCAACATGAACTTTGGGTCAACATAAAACCAACCTCCAACAACACAAAGTGAAAAACCAAATCCATTTTAAAAAATTACATTTAAGGAGGTTAACCAAAATCTAACACTTGAGAAAATTGAAGAAGCCTCCCAAGATCCTAAGATAGTGTGAATTGTAGAGGAACTAGTCAATGCAGATCCTAATAATTACTTTCTTACACTTGCTCAAAAAGGTGCTAAGCTTCCTTTTGGTTTTGACACTTCCACAATTATAGAGGGAACAACACAAACCCAAACTCAAGGTTTTGGTCACAACACATATTCACAAGGCCATTCATCATCACAACAAATGCACACTAGTTTTCCAGTTGGGGGAACAACACATAATGTGACAACTACACACATCCCCTCTCCTCCAATATTTGGGACCAAAAGAACACATGCAACATCACAAGACCAACTCCCACATTTAGCAATCCATTCGATTCATCCACTAGTACCATGGGTATTAATTTTACAAATCCATTGAGCACAACATCCACTCAAAAAGATACACCATCAACCAACATAAAACCAAACCCACCAACCAAAACAAGAAGGATTCACATTGTCACATCAAGAGTGCCAACCCAAACAACCAACACTACACCAAACATAAACATGTCTTTTGGGTCAAACTTTAACACCAACCAACCTTCATCACAACAAAAAGTCACTCCAAATACCAAATTCACACCACAACCTCAACATACCAACCCAAATCCATCACAACATCAAACCAATACCAACACCAATACCATGTTCACATCTCACTTCCAATAAGGAAATCAAAATCCTTTGCAACAAAACACCAACCCAAATCCAACATTTACATCCAACTTTCAAAACCAAAATCCATCATACAACCATCTCAACACCAACACCAACCCTCTTGTGAAAATTCAATCAAACATACCACCATCACCCATGGACACTTCGATACAACAAATGCAAGCAATGCAGCAACAATGGCAAACATGCAAGTGAGCACAACAAAGAAAACATATTCAATGGAGGAACTATGTCCTTATCCCTTTGATAGAAGCATATGCATGCCACCTTTCCCACCTCACTTCAACATTCCAAGCTTTAACAAGTATAAGGGGAAAGGGGATCTAGTGGAGCACGTAAGGGAGTTTGACACTACATGCATGGACATTGCTTTTGAGCTTATGTACTTGATGAGATTATTTCCATGTAGCCTTTCAGGACAGGCTCTAGAATGGTTCACACATCTTCCTCTGGGATAAGAACATGGAACGAACTAGCTATCAAGTTTATCGCACACTTTTATTATAAAATTAAGAGTGCCATGACCTTGGAAAAATTATGTACAACCAAAAAAAATAAAGGGGAGTCATGTTATTTTATCAAAGGTGGTGAGTCCTTGTCACATACCAGAAAAAAAGTTGGTCACCATCTTTGTGGAAAGTATCAACACAAAATTGATGATCCAACTTCAAATCCATTGTTGCAACACATTTTAGGATGCCATTGAAAAGGGAGTCTCTATTGAGAAGGCTCTTGTTGCAAAAGGACTAGTCAAGATCTTCAAAGAAAACCAAAGCACTCCTAATGACAAGGGTAAAGTTTGGTCTAGAAACAAAATGGTACCAATGATGGGGTAGTTGATGCTAAAATGGCTAACAAGGTTCACCCCACCATTCACCTCAAAGGTCCTTCCACACAAAATGATCCAAAACCAAGCCAAGATCAAATTACAAAGACACTCCAAAGCAATCAACAATGTAGAGGTCCCTCATGAGAAAATAGGCCTAAATGAACATACACACCCTAAGGGGAACCCGTTGAATAAGTCCTAAAGAAAATATTACAAACAAAAATCATTCAAATATCTAATACCAAACCATATGAACCAAAACTCATCAAACTAGTTTGGTAGAAGGACAATGAATATTGTGAGTACCATTGTATGAAGGTACATAAAACATCATCATGTTGGAGACTTAAAGACCTTATATAGGACCTTATTAAACATGGTGACATATCAATGGACAATTCACAAGGAAAGACAAATGTTGACCATACCATATTCAAGACTCCCCTACAATACCATGGAAAGGGAAAAGCCTCTACTCCAGGGAACAATACCAATAACAATGTCAATTATACCAATGTCTCATATGAATATACCATCAATCACATTTAGGCCCTTGATAACCATGTAGCTACCATTACTGTCAATAAAAATTTAGAATGTGTTGTTACCACTCGCAGAGCTAAAGTGACCTTGCAAGGGGCCACTTCTAATCTACCACCGAAGACTCAATATAATCTCCTAAACCATTTAGGAAATACTCCCGCATAAATTGATGAGAGACAATTATGTCCCATTTTATGCCACATAATAGCCTATTTCATCTACCTTCATATCCACTTCCACATTCCTTTTTGTTTCATTTTCATACTATTTCACCATTTTATGTTGCATATGATTAAATATATAAGTGGTATTTAATATAGTTTTGGATAAAATATGAAAAATAATTATTGATTATCTTTACTAATAAGTGTTGTCATTTCAAGCCTTTGGAAAATCAAGTTTGCAGCATATAGATTACATGATCCTCTTGATCTTCCTATCACATTCTTCACAGGGACCTCTTCTCAACTTCTTCATGAGAATTAGGCCTGTATTTACAGTTGCAGTTTCTCCTTCCATGCAGTTGACTCCAGGTTCACTTTTTAATTTCTCCAGCCATGTGCCACAAGTTGAGGCAAATGAACTAAAACTGCCAACTATACAACACCAAATCTCCTCTCCAAATTATTAAATCTGATGTACCAATAAATTGTCGTGGTTATTTTTTGTTATGTTATCTTGACAACAAGGCGTGATTATTATAGAAAATTAGGTTAGTAATAGCATGACTAGCATATTGTTAATAAATCGGTTTAGTTTGTTAAGGGAAGGTTGGACATGAGGAAATCAAAGTCTTTCTTTAACTAGTTGATTTACCTCATTCGTTGAATTGTAAACAACAATGCATATTTTTGCCGATGCGTCAAAACTATATAAACACGGATCTATAATATCATCTTAGCAGAAAGAAAGGAATACAAAATATATTCAATATTATTATCAAGAGAGATGTTTTGAATTTCCCTTCAGAATTTGTGTGAGTTCTATATTCATTGGCCAATTGGAAGGAAGGGCGCCCACTCTCCAACCGTCGATGAACTGTAAATACTGTATTTTCTACAATTTGTGTTTGTGTGTTTTGATTCCAATCTATTATGTTTTGCATAAACTACGTTTTTGTGTATTAATAATCTGTGTTTTATTTATTGCATTATTACGTTTCTATGTATTAATAATCTTCATTTTATTTACATTTTGGAGAATTAATTTGTATGGCTTTCATTTCTGATATTTGTTGATTAAATTTTTGTTTCAGAATTTATTGTTTCTGCACAGTTCCTGTCACCTACATAGAACAACTCCTATTGCCAGGAAGTGACGGTTCCTGTTGCCAAAATTAGTTTTGTTGAAGGTTTATTTTCATAGGCTACATTCATAACCACTCATCTCATGACTCTCAACCTTTGTGCAGATTGTCACGATACCTTTCATCAATATATGATCCCTGGATTGACACGTATAAACCAAACTTAAATTCATTAGTAAACATCGACTCTATTTAACTCTTTGAACCAATTTTGGCCTATCATTTTGGTGTCGTTGTCGGGGAAAGGTGTCAAAGGCCAGTTAGTTTAGTGAGATGAGTTAGGAACAATGCGTTAAGATGAAAGCTTGCACACCTATCGACCGTGTTCGGGTGATTACTCCTAATTTGTGTTTCTTAAATTATATAGATGCATAGTTTGAGTTTGTAGGTAGATCTTAGAAGTTAAGAACCATTTCTATATTATCACTAGTTGTTGTGAGTAATTGATAAGAAATAATTTTGAAGAAATAACACAATTTTTAAAAAAATGTTGCATTTTCATGGTAGTTCAAACACATCACTTTTCAAAGAAAAATGCTTCAAAAATGAAGAATCTGAAGGTCTCGCAAGAAGAAAGATGTGCTTGGCGGTGGGGGATCCGCACCTCGACCCCGCCCTACATTCCACAAGGGGTGCCGCCCCTTGACCCCGCTGGGGGTGGCCACCCCCAGACCCCCTCTTTTAAATTAAAAAAAAAAGAGCTGGTGGGGGAATTGTGCCAAAACAAAGTGATGTTTTTATAGCCCCTCTACCTAATGGATGCAACTGAGATAATCTTGACATTACAATACCATTATCACAAAAATCTATAGGTATTATTCTTATAACCGAAGAAGAACAAATAATTGATGAATTTTTAGAACAATGGAGTTTTGAAAATGATGATTTGACCATTTCTTGTTCTAATTGGTGCAAGGAAGAAGTTGACTGTATGTGCCAAAATTTTCAAGAGGACATGGTGAAGGAGATAGATGTTATAAGTGAGCCTCAACACGACAAGGATGGAAGTGAACAAGTCTTCTTTGCAACTCAAGAACAACTACACACATCAATTTGGGAAGATCAAGGTATTCTTAATGATTGTAAATTGTCTTATAATTCTATTGGGTTTGAAAGGCAATATGTTTCTTTAGAAAGTGCTTCTCCACCTAAAATTTATGGTGAATGGGAAAGATTTCCATCTTACCAAAAATTTCAAAATGAATGCTCACAACAACCACCACACCCATCTTATATGCTACCATCTCCACAATATCCATCCTATCTACTACCATCTACTCTATATCCACAAAAAATTATACCATTTTCTTTATCCCATTCATATCACCCACCATCCACTTTAACATATCCACCAAGGGAAACTACAATGCCTAATAAAACATTACATAATAAGGTGGTTCAAACTGCATGTCATAATGTAATTTCAAGAATTCCTGTACATTCTGATAATGTGCTTGAAATTGGCGAATCTCAATTGAAATGCATTAATGCAACCAAAGAATGTGATTTTGGTTTAACTAAATTAAAAGAACAATATGATGAATTGAATAATATTCAACTTAATTGTTCTTATTTACATAGAAAATCACAATCTTTAAAGGATATTCACACATACAACGAAGCACTTCAATTTGAATCTATTTTGATCTTTGAACTAATAAGTGTGTGTGCTGAAATTTGTTATGCACTAAGAGGCATTATAATTGATACCTTAATCACTCAAGAGATGTGTGATCAAAGCATACAAGATATATCTTTTAATATTTTTATGCTCACCCATATGGATCATTGGAGGCCTAGGGTTAAAATGTGCATTCCTCACACACTTATTGATTTGGGCCCACCAATAATGAATTTTATGTTTAAGTACAATTAGATGGGTTTAAATGCATTAATAACCATACTAAACATGCTACAGATAATGATTGTTCATTGACAAGGGTCACAATTTTAATACACATATCTTTGTCATTCTTCTTTAGATTATCATGACCATTCATGCTCAAGGTATTACTTATGTTTCTTGATTCCTTGGATTATCCTAATGTCCTCATTCTTTTGTAGTATGAAGTTAAGTTGGGGAATCCCTTGAATTCTGGAAATCTTTGGTTGATTTTTTATTATATCTTCATTCGTTGTTTTATTGGTGTTTTTAATGAAACCACACATGTGAGCTTTGGACCAAATCAAGGTATGTTCTCTTGTGTTAATTGGATTAGATTCTACACAAGCATTCATTTCAATAGCATTTATCCATCCATTTTTTTTCAAGTATTTATTTTAATAACTCTACCCTTCATTTTCCAATGATAAATCACTCATAATGGTGGAGTTATTAATGGATGATATTGTACAAATTTAATATTTATATACTTGATGTGCTTGATCTTGAGAATATGGTTATAGGTTTTCTTTTGCATACCATTTGATGTTGGTTCTCTACACAAGCATCCAAAGACACATTTTGTTGGCCTTCCTATCTATATGGTGAACAACGAGTTTCCTTGTTCTTTTCTCTTGGAAAAGAACAAGAGAATTCTTGGGAAAAGTGTTCAACATTCATGGATAAAATTTCTATTTTGCACCCTTCTTGATGCTAGAACCATGTGAAAGACAACATGCTACTTGGTCTATGAGATCAATTAATCTTGTAGTACTATGTTCTTGAGCTACATAAACAAAGACAAATTGAAGACATAATCAAGGAGCTTGAATATATTCTAATACAGATCATCACACTCTGAGATGAGTATCTATCTACCTAAAGTTGTTTGGACACATTTGACAAGTTGAAAGACTACAATTGGTCTTTCACTATGCAAACTTGTCTTTGGTAAGGAATTTGTGCTATTTATAGTTACTACATTTCATACAACTTTGGAAATAGTTATGGATATCTCTCATGCTTAAAAGGAAAGGATAACATAGCTTCATGAGATGTCAATATGATTTGTCTCAAACTAGTCATCAGAAAGTAGCATGTCTTTTCAAGATTGCAGCCATTGTGGGTAATTATTTCAACCAAGTAAGTGGGCATGGATTCTAAAGTTCCCTAATCACCTTTTAGATAGAGTGGTATGAGATAAAGATTATTTGTAGCAGTGGCTCTATGTTCTAGATAGTGCTCAAGTTATTATTGGTCATCCTTTCAAGCATTACAAGCAATTCACATTTACTTTTATTGAATGGATTTGGATGGAACTCTAGGATTTGGATGGTATCATATGAGAGTTTCATTTTATTTGGTCATTATATGCATTTTTTCAAGAGAAATGAAAAAAATGGAAAAATGATAAAAAGAAGAAAAAAAAAGCAATAAATTCTAACAATGAAAACCTTCGGGCGTTGTTAGATAACTGCAATTTGAAAACCAGTTTCTGGCGGATTGCACTTGAGTATAATTCTTAGTGGTGAAAACTATTTTCACAATGCCACCAAGCGGTAGGTGATTGAAAATTGGCTTGCCAACGGTCACTTGTCGTTATCAAAATTGAAAAAAAAAAAAAAAGGGAAACAAAAAACAAAAAAAATACAATACTCGGTGTTCTTTCTCTCAGCTAATCATCTTTTAGGTACACTCAAATGCTTCTGTGGTTGTTTCTCTCTATCTGGGTGCCTCTAACACCTCTTATCACTCTATTGTGTGGCTATGTTCCATTTTTTTTTGCTCAACCTTCCTTGATCACTTAGAGCACATGCTACACATTCAGTTGAGGTGTTAGCCAATAAAAAGAGTGATTCATATACCAATAGTATGTTCTATAATACTTCAATCAGGTGGTGATCTTTCATATGTTACAGTTCTTGTCACAGTTGCAGTTCTCGTTGGAGATTCACAGTTGCAGAGTTACATTGGCTACCAAATCTTGGCATTAATGAACAAGTGAGTTGGTAAAACAATCAATTTTATTTTTCATTATTTTATCTTTTAACTTTATTAATATTTTTTATTATATTAATCATATCACACAACATTCCTATCCATCCTCTCCTTGTTGACTGAGGACGGTCAACCCTTTAAGTTGGGGGGAGGTACACCATTCTTATTACCCATCTTTTCACCTATTATCCTTCATTATTCGATCATAAGTATCTAATATTCTCACCCTTCATAATCATTCATATTGCTTACTATGTCACCCATTTCACATAGCTCATAAATATAGAGATAGTTTTTTTTCTTATGATACCTCTTATATATAGCATTTCTAATAAATAGTGCTATGAGAAAAATGAGAGAAAAAATGATAAAAAAGAGTAAAAATCAAAAGAGGTATGAATGTTAAAAAAAATGAAATGAAAGTTGGCAAACAAAAACAAATCCATGATGATTAATACACAAAAGAGGCATAGAAAAATTGAAAGGAGCTATGATCATGAATGAGCTATAATAGTACAGGGGTGAAGAGGAAATCTAAAGTCACAATCCTAAGGCTAACCTCTCAAAAATAACGATTGCAAGAGGACATGCAATATGTTAAGTTGTGGGGAATAATGAGAGCCAATTATGTCCCATTTTATGCCACATTGTAGCCTATTTTATCTACCTTCATATCCACTTCCACATTCCATTTCTGTTCCATTTTCATACTATTTGACCATTTTATGTTGCATATGATTAAATATATATAAGTGGTATTTAATATAGTTTTGGATAAAATATGAAAAATAATTATTGATTATCTTTACTAATAAGTGTTGTCATTTCAAGCCTTTGGAAAATCAAGCTTGCAGCATACAGGTTACATGAACTTCCTGATCTTCCTATTGCATTCTTCACAGGGACCTCCTATCAACTTCTTCACAAGAATATGGCTTGCATTTACTAGTGCAATTTCTCCTTCTATGCGGTTGACTCCAGGTTCACTTTTCAATTTCTCCAGCCACGTGCCATAAGTTGAGGCAAACGAACTGCAACTGCCAACTATACAACACCAACTCTCCTCTCCAAATTATTAAATCTGATGTACCAATAAATTGTCGTGGTTATTTTTTGTTATATTATCTTGACAACAAGGTGTGATTATTATAGAAAATTAGGTTAGTAATAGCATGACTAGCATATTGTTAATAAATCAGTTCAATTTGTTAAGGGAAGGTTGGCCACAAGGAAATCAAAGTTTTTCTTTAACTAGTTGATTTACCTCATTCGTTGAATTGTAAACAACAAGGCATATTTTTGTTGATGCATCAAAACTATATAAACATGCATTTGTAATATCATCATAGCAAAAAGAAAGGAATACAAAATATATTCAATATTATTATCAAGAGAGATGTTTTGAAGTCCCCTTCATAAATTGTGTGAGTTCTATATTTATCGGCTGATTGGAAGGAAAAGCGCCTACTCTGCAACTGCTGATGAACTGTAAATACTGTATTTTCTGCAGTTTGTGTTTGTGTGTTTTGATCCCAATCTATTACATTTTGCATTACTACGTTTTTGTGTATTAATAATCTGTGTTTTATTTATTGCATTGTTACGTTTCTATGTATTAATAATCTGCATTTTATTTACATGATGTAGAATTATTTTTTATGGCTTTCATTTCTGATATTTATTGATTAAATTTTTGTTTTAGAATTTATTGTTTCTACACAGTTCCTGTTGCCAGAATAGAACAACTCCTATCGCCAAGAAGTGACATTTCCTGTCGCTAGAATTAGTTTTGTTGAAGGTTTATTTTTATAGACTGCATTCATAACCACTCATCTCACAACTCTCGGCCCTTGTGTAGATTGCCACGATACCTTTCATCAGTTTACGATCCTTGGATTGACATGTATAAACCAAACTAAAATTCATTAGTAAACATCAAATCCATTTCACTCTTTGCCCCAATTTTGTCCTATCACAAATATCCATTCTTGAGTTGCTTCGTATATCCCCTGAGCATAAGGTCATTCTAGATAAGGCTTTGCAAGAAATATTTGTTCCCACTTACCTAAATGTTAACCAATTTTAGGCCATGGTAGGATACTTAGCTACAACCCATCATGTCACATTTTTTTAGCATAATTTTCTCGCACAACGAACAAACCATAATGATCCATTACACCTTGAGGTATACATTAATAAACATAAAATCATATGAGTCTTGGTAGACGGTGGAGCAGGTCTGAATATATGCACCCTAAAATTGGTCATGACATTGGGATTCTCTAAAGCTTGTATAGACAAGTCTAAGAAAATCATTATCAAGGCTTATGGTGATGTTGAGCACTCATCCAAAGGTATAATTACACTTCTTGTAAGAGTTGGGCATGTTATTCAAAACATGATATTCCAAGTCTTGGATCTAGACTTACCATACAATCTTCTCCTTGGTCACCCATGGATTCATGCCATGAGGGTTGTACCTTCCACATACCATCAATACCTTAAATTTCCATATAATGGTACTGAAATCACTATATCAAGCGATCTTGATCCCTTCCAATACTGTAGTAATCTAAAAGGGGCCACTGAACATCAATTGACTATTAATTGGGAAGCCTCTCCATCCACATCCTCACATTACATTGATCCTTCCTCGTTATCCACGTCTTCCACCCCATCCATTCACCTTCCTCAAGGTAAAATCCATATTCAGGACCAAGGACATGGAGAGTATCATATTGATAGTTCATTTTGTATTGCGAAGCTATTTGCATCACCTAAGCTTTTAAGTGAGGATGTTAATGCCGCTAAGATTATCTAGACCCCTAAGGATGATGTTAATTCAACTTGAAATATTTATGATAATCTACAAATAAATGACCATACCTAGATGGAAAAATATTGGGAACCTGAAGATCCTTTAGTTCTTACCATATTCGCTCAATCCCAATCCTTTTAGGCCTTTGATAATCCTGTGTTTGATCATGACATCTATGACAATCCACTCTTTGATCATGATCCTATTGAGGATGTTCAAGATCATCCCTTTCCATCTCATGATTATTTTCCCCCTATTCCATATTTTGAGTTATCACCCTTCCATTTTGACAATCTTGAGTGAGGGTATGCATCCTCTACTATTACCTCTATTGAGCCTTATTTCCAATTCATTAAGGATGTACAAGCCTCATATGATGTTAACAGTTCTGAAAAGGATAGTCACGAAGAATCCATTGAGTGCATGACCAATCTTTTTTATGAACCACACATTCTCGCCACCTCATCTATCTCATCCATCTCACCCATGTTCATCCACCTCATAGACATGGATCAACAAGTATCACCTTAAGAAAATAACAAGGATAGAACTCAAGAATCAAAAGTGAAAGTTCCTTTTTCAAATGGAGATACAAAATCAAAATAAAGAACACGAAGAAAGGGAGATCAAGAAAAGTCCTTTAGTCAAAATAAAAATCTATTGGAAAAATCAAAGATAAAAATAAAATTCAAGAATTAAAGTAAGAAAAAATGATTTATAATTATGCCTCTTCATCCAAAATAACTAGGGGCATTTATCAAAGCAAAATGTCAAAATATGAGCTTGTTTATCCCATGTCTCCATCTCCATCATCTTCACCCATACATACACTCTACCAAATCCACCCATATCCACACACCCATCATATCACTCTATCTCCCTTGGTGATGTTTCTCAATGGAACTTTGAGGACAATCCCTTCAAGTGATATATATAACTTATTGGTTGCCCAAAATCCTTTTCATGTGAATCCTGGTGGCCCATGTAGTGTGTATGTTAGGAATCATACCCTAGCTCCCTTTGTTTGCTGCATCAATTATCCTCCATATCCATCATTCACACCCTTCTTTCAAATCATATCCTTTCATCCACCATGGTTATCCAGATATGCACCTACCTAGTTGGGTCCTTACATCATAACCACAACATATCGATTCAATGATTATCAGATTGCCACTCCTGAAGGTGAACCATTACTAGATCTCCTATCTTGATAGCATGCACCTTCACAAGTGCTTTACCTATCTTCTAGAGAATCCAATGAAAAAAAAAAAGTGTTACCATGATGAAAACTTGGCAAATAGGCATCTTGGTGACACAAAAAAAATATTAAAAAAAAGTAAAGAGAAATAATTTGTTCAATAGTGAAAACCACTTCGGTGGCACTTTGGATAAGTACCATGGTGAAACCCTAGAAAACATGCACCATGTGTAGTCGGTCTTTGCTCCATCTTCTACTATCATCCCAACTAATTTTCCACTTCCATCCATGGTTTATCACACACATCCCACTCCATAATAAACTCTTCACTCTCTATCCCATTCATAAAAAAAGCTTAATTATCTTTCTCATGGCCTAAATTTTTTTGACACTTAGTGTCCTTCATCCTTTCACATCTACCCATAATAAATTTTGTCCATTCATCCTTTCATCCATAATAAGTTGATCCTATACCTAATAGGGGAAATTCCTGGACTTGGGTTTCATATGGGATCCTAAACATGGTTCAGTAGTAAAAAACACATCAAAAAATCCAAAAAAATTTTGAAAAATGTCAAAAGCTCCCAAAAATAGAGTCTTTGTTAGTCCAAGTTGTCAAACTATGTTGCCTCTGCAACTTCATGTAGGCAAGGCTATCATCGATGAGCCCCTGAGGCATTAGGTCAGTCCTTTAGGTTTTGTCATAATAAATTGTTAGGTCCATCCATACCCGCTTCATAATAAACTATTCATGGTCAGAGTCAGTTGAAATATGTTGTCTCTGTGCTTTACATAGGCAAGGCCATCATTGATGAGCCCTCGAGGCATTAGGTCAGTCCCTTAGGTTTTTTTATAACAAGGTCTTCATCCATCCCCAAATCGTATTGTAATAAACTATCCCTTCCTAAGGTTGATATTTTGAGCAGACACAAACAACAATCAAACAAGAGAACTGAGCTTATCCAAATTCTGAAACAATAGATCAAACCATCCAACTAGCCTTCAACCATCTAGATCAATTTCATAAATAATCAACCTATCAAAAAATCAAACAATCAAACAATCCTTATCAACTATCATTTATATTCTTATATAGAATGTTGCATTGTCAAAAATAGACTAAACATCTTATATGGCATGTTGCATGTCTGAAACTAGACTTTAGCTATCCAACCTATCAAATTTCTTATACTAGTTGTTGCACCATTGAAACTAGACTCAATCCATCATTGGTCTTATATGATGTGTACCATTCCTAAAGCCAAAGGCTATCATTATCCAAAACCTAATCATACAAACAATCATTGGAAAATGATCTAAATGGTTGTTGACTTTGTTGGTCTAGTTTTTTTAATATTTTTATCGATTTATCTTCAGTCATGTTACTATGCACCTTGAGGATGTCCCAAGAAGAATTTAGAGGAGTGATGATGGACCATGACCTTTTTCTCTTTGAATTTTGTTTACAGTTTGTCTTGGTTGATATGATTGGGGCAACTTGGTTCCTTGTGTGCGATCGAATTTCCATTTGGCATAATCAAAATATCCTATGCAAGCTAAAGCTAAATCTAATTTTTTTTGTGTTAGGATCAACATGCTTTGTGGTTATTTCCTCACATGTTCCAAAAAGGTTTTGTGGTTACTAGTTTGTGTCATGGTACTCCTTGCCTTTTGTGTGTCTTCTCTTGCAAGGGATAACATATTACACCTTGGTCTATGTCATATCTTGGCATTCCATATCCATTGCCATAATTAGTTTTGTTATGATAATTATGCAATAAAATAAAATCTCAATCATTTATTAGCAAGATCTCAAGATAGCAGGTTCCAATTCATCCGTTCATTTTCCATCCTCACCAGTTTCTTCTATACTAATGTCACACCCATTTAGCCCTAGATCAAAATCTGAGCCTAGTTTTTCATCACCAATGTAGTTGCGCCTATCAAATTAGCTTATCGATAAGTTGCCAAAAAAAATGGAATTTTTCAAAAAAAATTCAATTTTCCCGAGGGGGCATCATCCTATCCTGCATTCACTGGGGCATTACCTGGGCCAAATTTTCTTGATTATTCTTTGACACAACGTTTGAAATCACATTATGTCAGAGAAGGGAAAAATGTAGACACTAAAAAATGTCTCGAGCCTGCAAGCAATATTTTATCATTAATTCACCTTCTTCCTACCATAATTAAATAATTTTAATTATTTAGTCATCCCCTAATATCATAATTCTTCTATTAATTAAATAATTCTTAATTATTTAATTAATTCATTTTATTCTTGTTCCTCCTTTGATTAATTTAAATAAATATCAATTTTATTTAAATTACATCACTAATTATCTTTTTCTATCCTTAATTAAATAAATTTTATTTATTTTCATTTGCTCCTATAGTTAAATAATCATTTTAATTATTTAATTATTCATTAGCCTTTTCTCTCCATAATTAAATAATTATTTTGAATTTTTTAATTGTTTATCATTTCTCTCCACCTTTTATTAAATAATTATTTTCAATTATTTAATATTTTACCACCATACCTTCTTCTATAATTAAATAATTATTTTTAATTATTTAATTATTCATTTTCCCTCCTTTAAATTAAATAATTATCATTATTTAATTTGAATTTCTTCTTAGCCAAGCCCTAAATCTCAACTAATTCCTCAAGTTTTGGTTCATCCTTATCTATCCTTGTCTCAGTTAGCCTCATCCATTGATCACCATACATCATCCCTTGATCCTAGCCTTTTATTTGAATTGGGATTTCTATAAAAGAAAGCCTTCAATTCATTTTGATGTTAACCACAATCTTTGAAATTTTGCTATTCATATCATTCATGCTATCTTGAGATCTTGCTACTACTACATCAACCTTATCAAATACATTGCACATTATTCTGAGAACAAACAAAGAAAAATGGAGAAGAGCAATGAAGATGAATCAACTTTGGCATGGAGATTGAGTATTATTACTTCATTATTGTGATTTCTAATTGTTGTTTGTGCTTTATTGTTGGATTAGGGTTTTTATTGCTTGAATTAGATAGTTTTGTGGTTGTTATTATTGATTTGTGCTTATTATCCTCGAGATTTTCCCTATCTACATATACATAGTGTAGTTAGCTCCTAATTGTGTCACATATACACAATGCAACTCTCATACACACATAATAGGTACACAAAATGATTAGATTACAAACATCACATATATGCCATGTGAATAATTCACATATAATTAATGTAACAACTTGTGAATGAATTACATATATATAATGTGACTAGGTAATGCACCCAACACATACATAATGTGAATAACTTAAACATCACATGTTCACATACAAATCAATAGGTAAATAGGAAGTGGTTATGGCCTTATTGAAAGCATCTTCCCCTTTACCCAAATTTCTAACACATACATTTTAGTAAATCCTAGTTTCAAAGAGGAATGTTGGTGCATCCCATACTACACCATGATTCACCTCCTATTTTTTTTATCAATTATGATGATGGGAAATCACCCGATACTACTTCTTGTCATCACAAGCATGAGTATGAGTGTCACAACACCCAACATATGATGCCATTAATACACATGATACAATGATCAACTCACACACATATCAACTAATTGGCAAGAGGAAGTGGATGTGACTTATTGCATGCATATTCCAATTACTAGGTTCACTAACAGTTATCCTTTAAGAACATTCCAATCAGAAAAAAGGAATTTTATGCACCCCTTAATACATTGTGTTCCCCATCCTTTTTCTAGTTCATAATTCACTATGATGATAAGAAAGCATCACATATTACATGTGATCATCACTAGTTATGGTGTAAGTGTAACAACATACAACACAAGAGGCCCTTAATAATATTTCCACATCTTGTACTAACATTTTGAGTTGGTGGACCTTGACATTTACCACCTCCATACCACTATCAAGAGATGATCCATTCTAATATAGGTTCTAGCTCCTAACATCTATCATATGATGGTATTGGTGAAAACTTACTAAGCCTAAAAAAACCAAAGGTATCTCTTAGCTTATGTCACCTTTGTGCTACTAGTGACAACTAACTAAACCCTAAGATACAATGGTTAGCTCTTATATAATTCCATCAACTCTATGGTACTATGGTAGCTGGCTCAACCACACATATATCATAACATGTATAAATCTTGACATTTTTAAGCTCTATGCTACTATTGAAAGTCAACTAATCCTTAAGATATGATGCATAACATCTAACATCCATCACCTACATGATAATGGTGATAGCCAACTATTTATACTTGTATCAAAGTCAATTCTAACATGTGGGATCATCTTATAACTAAGTACACAAAAATGGGATCACAAAGATTCATAAAAATTGGTTAGATTGACCTAGTTGCATACCACATAAAGTGATCCATAAACTTAAACACGCGATCTTATAGGTAACACATTCAACCTATTGGAATGTTTGTCATTGATGTCAAAGGTAGATAAGTTTTTCAAATAGTTTTTTCATGGATATTGTTGGTCTAAGATGTATGGATGAGAATGCCAAGATAAGAATGAAGAGATTGTCACAGTGACATTGATGCCAAGTGCATGAACAAATCCTTAATATCAAAGATCGAGATTGTTAGTGAGATTGATGTCTAAGAGATCGTTGTGGAGATTAAGATGTATGGATGAGAACTTGAAAGTAATTATTCGCATTGGTGTCAAGGAAGAATGACGAGATTATCAAAGAGATTGTCTAGTAATAAGATTTCTAGATTAAAACTATGTGTTAATTTTTACATCAACGTTTCTAATCATACCCCATGATCCATCATTAGGATGCAATGTAGATAAAGAGATTGTCATTAAAGTCAAAGATGAATGAAGAGATTGTTGGAATAAAATTTCATTAATGGAGCCATGTAAAATAACTGTAATCTGTTATACATTCCTGTTGAATAGATCATGGATGACCGACTTAGAGATGAATATGTTTAAATTAAAGATTTAAACATAAATAAAATATTATAATATGACCATTACGGAAGATCATAATATTTTCCTTTAGAAGAAATAAAATATTTAATGCTAGTCGATGCATTGAGATGGTCGACCATAAGAAGGATTCTACATATTAGAAGACAAGTAATATATTTAAAACACATATTGAAATATCTAAAATATAAACATAAAATGATTTTATGAAAGAAAAAGGATAACCAATGATTTGAGAATAAGACAAAACGAATAAGACAAAAGAGTGACTTATAGATATGACAAAAGGGAGAAATGTGATTTAAAGTGTTGTGATTTACTAAATAGTTGTTTTTTTTAGAGCAACAATTAAATACATGTGATACAATTTGATAAGGAAGGGTTCGGTTAAGTTTGTAAAGGACAACAATTAGTTTTGAGGATAAATGATCCATGTGTGAAGTTATTGTTGAAATGCACAAGACAACTAAGAGGGGGTGAATCAGTTGTATCTAATCACATTCACCACAGATCTCAAACAATTCCACATTCACTTTAATCTGTTATTAAGTATAAGCATGAAGTGTAGATAATAGAAAGCAAACACAAGAAACTCCAGATTTATATGGAAAACCCAATAAGGGAAAAACCATGGTGAGGATTAACTCACAATATAAGAGTAATTGCAAAATCGATTACAAAGAGGCTCACTGCCCAAGATAGGACTCACTGTCTAGATGGGAGGGTCACTTCCTACAAATACAAAAAAATAGAAAGAAGAAAGTTACATAGAGAATATTATCTCAATGCAACAAAAGATCCACAATAGAAACTTGTACACATCCGCAACTTTGATCAGAGAATTGCAGACACCATTAACTCATTGCTTTTAGGAGTCTAACACATTGAAGTCCTTGCTGCCTCAGTTCACTTTCACACAGTCTCTCACATCAACTTCGCTTCTCACACATGTGGCATACAATCCATAACATATTGACTTGTATTTATAACATCTTTAATCTTGGAAACTTTCTCCAAGGTCAGCTACACACTCTTCATTTTACAAATTCAAACAAGGTCGAAAACTCAACATTTATGTGGTGGATGAGAATGAGAGAAGACCAAACCAATACTTAACTAGGACCCAAAACAACATCTTGGATCAATCACATGCTTCCTTAATTGATACTTATCTTTCGCATAACGTGTAAACACCAAGTCGGCCAAACCTAATGAAAACACCAATGAACTTTGACGTACACACATCCATAACAAGAAGATAATGTTCAGACCACATAAATTGCTTCACCATACATTGGAACATATCTTAGATGCTTTCAAATTCATCTGCAGCTACTGCAACAACCTTCATACAAAGAACACTTTCCATCAATCCATATGGACTGTACAAACACACATAGTAACTTTGAAACTAGTCTTCCAGAGCACCAAACCACAAACACCTTTGATAGAACACAAATAACACCATTACAAGCCTTCTTTCAGATCCGTGAGACCTGAAACAAACCAGCAGAGGATTGTGGAGCAGATACATTTCTCCCAGTCCACAGACAAACAACTCTGCCAGACCAGTTCACAAACCGATGAACTCAACTTTAACTCTTCATCAACCCAAAAGCTATAATCTAGGATATATCACCCAAGGATGCCCATAAACAACACTACAGATCTACACGACCATAGGATCAACACAGAAGAAATGTGGAGCACATTCTGAACACACACATAATTTTTTCTTCACTATTTATTAATTTTCTCAAAAGCACTTGGTAACTCATCATATCAGCACACCTGCAACACCATAAAGATAGTTCCATGTACTCACAACATCTCTACAATATCTCAACTATATATGTACCACTTGCAATCACTTGTTTCATTTCATTGCAACAACCTGTACTGTGTTGACATCAATGACAACATTAATGACAACACCACCATACCCATTTCATACTTGCAACAATCTCCCCCTTTGTCATTGATGGCAACACATGATGTGAAAAACATCAAAGACAACATACATACTCTCCTTTTTTTTTCAGATTAGACAACCTGCACAAAATTCTTGCACTCTCTCCTCCTTATAAGATTCTCTCTCCCCTTTTCAACTTTTTCAGATATAAATAGAATTTTTCACATGACTCTCTCTCCCCCTTTGACATCAATGGATTTTTTTTTTTACATAATTCTTCAACCAAATAAAATTCTAATCACTCCCCTTTAGGAGTGCACCCATGACAACACACATAGCATACAACAATAATGATGCTTCCTACTCCCCCTAAGGAATAGACCCTAGTCATCAATCTAAACAAATGATGAATCTGTAGATCCACTAGATTGATGCACCTCTATGTGCACCTAGTTTAAAGGAGGGTCACTAACCCCCAACTTCTCCCAGAGATACTCAAAAGCATCCTGAGGAAGAGCCTTAGTAAATATATCAACAATTTGATCCTTTGTAGGCACATATTCAAGCCTGACTACATTCTCCAATACCTTCTCTCTTAAGAAATGATATCTGATAGATATATGCTTTGTCCTTGAATGCATTATCAGATTCTTTGAAATATTTTGTCATGGTTTTTTCTCGAAAGGGTTTCCACATAAATCATGTGTTTTCATTATGTTCTTAATTGCTAGATCTTGTAATGTATAGTTGATGATATTTCAATTGAGTTTGAAAAGTAAAAGTTTGTATTATATTGATTCACCCCCCTCTTAGTATAACCACGTGCTCATGAATTAGTATTAGAGAAATTTCCTTCAAAGTTATCCTAACAAATAGAAGGTAGATATGAGGAGATCACTAATGGTCAGACAAGAAATTCATGGATTCTCATCAAATAGGGCACCATTGTTTGATGGAACTAACTATACTTTTTGGAGCTTAAGAATGAAGACATATCTTAGTGCTTTGGGATATGACATCTGGAAGTCTATGAAAGATGGATATACCATATATATGACTCATCTTATGGACAAATATGCTAAAAGAGAAAGTGAGAACAATTCAAAATCTATGAATGTCATATTATATGGATTGGCAAAATTTGAATTCATAAAGGTGATGCATTGCAAAATTATAAAGGAAATATGGGATAAGCTAAACAAAATTTATGAAAGGGATCTAAAAGTGAAAAAAGGATAAGCTTCAAACCCACAAGTAAAGATTTGAAAGCCTTAGAACAAAACAAGAAGAGAACATATCTAAATATTTTCTTCAAGTCAACGAAATTGTTAACACCACGGTAGGACTTGGTGAGAAGATCAATGAAGCAACTATTATATAAAAGATATTGAGATATCTACCTATGAGGTTTGATTCTAAAATCTTCGTAATCGAAGATATGAGAGAATTGGGTAAATTGACCAAGGATGATTTATATGGCACCCCAACTTCCTAAAAAGTGAGGATTAAAGATAAACCATCAAAGAGAGAGGCATCTTTCAAGGTATCTCAAAGAGGAAGGACAAGGTACACGAACCTAATGATGAATTTGGTGAGATAAACGATGAAGATCACTTCATGAGGAGGCTAAAGAAGGGTGCAGGTAAGTCTTCTATTGTATGTTATAATTGTGGTAGACTAGGATATTTTGATTCTAAGTTTCCATTGGGGAATATGGAGAACATCGACAATGAAGAAAATTACAATATGAATAGAGGAAGAGGATATCAACATCCAAGAAAGAGCTATAAAAATCAGTTCAAGAGAAAAAAATAAATTTTGAAGATAAAATAGGAGCCTTTACTTTAATTAATATGATGATGGATTGGAAGAAAGTGATGATGAATTTTACGATGATCAATAAGAGATACTATTCATGGTGACAGAGATTAAGGATGACATTGAGAATCAGAAGGAGGATAAAAGGGATGTGGAAGATAAGAATAATGAGTTTGATGACAAAGTGGATCTTGAGGAATAAATTTATCTTTTATGTGATGAGATTCATTCACTTAAAAGTAGAAATGCATGTCTAAAATTAAAAAATCAAGAAGAAAGTGAATCCAAAGTGAAGGTATCACAAGCCCTTGAAGAAGCCGAGAAGACGATTATGGACATAAAATTATAGTATGATGAAGAAAAAAGGAATGAGGAAGAAGCCAAGAAAATAATACTAGATCTAAAATTTGAATCTGAAGAGGCAAAAAG
The DNA here is from genome assembly GCA_007115665.2 of Sequoiadendron giganteum. Taxonomy (NCBI): domain Eukaryota; kingdom Viridiplantae; phylum Streptophyta; class Pinopsida; order Cupressales; family Cupressaceae; genus Sequoiadendron; species Sequoiadendron giganteum. The sequence goes on from CM021108.1 coordinate 37,055,717, forward strand.
GATTAAAGAAGGAATGAAAAGCCAGTTAAAGGAAAGAGAAGAGATTTGTGAAAAGTTAAAATCAAAAATTATCTTCTTGAGAAAGGAATTGGAGAAAGAAAGTACTCAATCAAATAGGAACTTAAAAAATGAGAAGAGTATTGACTATGAAGAAAGGTAAATCTCAAATCCCAATAAGTCAAAAATTGGTTACTTAAGGAAAGAATTAAAGGGAACAACTACCAAGCTAGTCAAGAACCTCAAGGTTGAGAAAAGTACCAAGACCTTGGATAATATTATAAATGGGAAAATTTCATCATGTATAAAGACAAGTCTTGGTCATGAAGCAAAGGACTTGATAAAATTTCAAATAAGCCACCAAAGAAAGGAAATGAGGAAAAACCAAAAGGATGTGCAGATGTTCTCAAGAATTCCATTAATAATAAGAACAACACAAGGAAGGAAAATAATGTCCCACATAAAAGTAATATTCCTCATAGGGACAACAAAGAGAAATTCACAAGATCATTTCCTCCAAGGAAATCACAAATGAACAAATCTCAACATTCCTTTTATGGTTATTGATATTCATGAAATAAATTTGGTCACAAAGCAATAGATTGTTGGAAGCATGCAAGAGAACCCGGTTGGACAAAGAATAAAAGTTCTTATGGGTTTTCAAATAAGAATTACAATATTATATGTTATAAATCCATTTAAACTTGGTCAAAAGGAAAGATATTATAGAACACGATCAAGAAATGATGATCAAAACAAGAATAGAAGTGCTTATGATTCATCAAGAAGAAACTACAATTCCTTTAATCATTTGGTGGATTACAATGTTGTGTGCTACAAGTGAAATAATTATGGGCATATGAAACTTCTGTAGTAGTGGTTTTGAACTCTCTGAGCATAACAATAAAATGGAAGCCATAGATAATCAAAAGGAAGAAAATACAAAATTATGGAGAAGGAAACAAGAGAAAGATAAAGATAAGAAAGAAGAATCTATGGTTGTACAAAATGCACTTCATGCAAAAATATAAGGAGAAGTATATTATTCTATTTGATGTGAGTATATGAATGAATGTTTCCCATGATCCATTTGTGGATAGAAGTTTAATGAGAATCTCATTGAGAAAGGTTCAGAAGAAATAAAGGGTGTTCGTTTGTGGAGCCTACTCAAACTTTGGAGTTTAAAATTTGGCCACTTTTTCTCGATGTAGTTCCTCCCAAATTAATTAATGGGGGAGTGTAAACGGGGGACCCCCCCCTCCTCGATAGGGGCCCAAGGGTGAAGACCATGATGGGAGTTTAAGGGAAACACCCCTAATAGGGATTGTTGGAGGCAGCACCCCCCAAAGAAAAAATTCCATATATTTTGTAAAATAAATTTATTATAATCCCAATGTAATTCAATTAAAAACGCCTGAAAATTTTCCCTAAATCATAACATTTTATTGTTACATATTGGAAATGAAAATTAATGGTTTATGAAGAGTCAACAACAAGGTGCACATGAGAAAATGTACATTTGCGTGAAGTTACTGCAAGTCATGTGAGGGTTATCATAGGTTCTTGGTGGTACACATAGAAGAGTGTGTGGTAAAATTAAGCAATGAAATCATTTGTAGTTGTTGTTGCATGTTGCAAGATAATTGTAATCTATAATTACTAAAAGTTGAAATAAAATATATTGTTGTTATTTGTAGATGTAGCCCAAGAAAGGGTGAAACATGCTAATTTTGTTGTCTCGCCCATGAATTTTATTCCTCTATATTTTTATTTAAATATACATTTAATTGGTAATTTGATCTCCCCATTCCTACTGGTAAATCCTAACAAAGGGAGCATGACAAACAAGGAAAGTTACAATAAGAAAAATGATGTTGATGTCAAGAATTATTATAAACAGCGGGATATTCTTTGTGAAGAGTTGAAGGCATTTTCCCATCATGTAAGATACCTAGTGAATGTTGAGATAACAAAACAAGTTCCTTCTTTAACAAGCATATCACCAAAGTAACATAGAGACAAAGTGGGAGCTACCTACAACATTAACTTATAGCTCCATGGAAAATAAATTTTAGAGATAGTTGGAAGACCCTTTTCCATTGATGTCAAAGGGGGAGAGATAGATCAACTAGGAGCAATACAAAAGAAGAGAATTATGTTTGTGTTACCATCAATGACAAAGGGGGAGATTGTTAGAATATTTTTCATTAATGTCAAAGGTAGACAAGTTTGTCAAAGAGTTTATCATGGAGATTGTTGGTGTAAAATGTATGGACGAGAATGTCAAGATAAGAATGAAGACATTGTCATAGTGGTACTGATGTCAAGTGCATGAACAAGATTATTATCCTTAACATCAAAGACCAAGATTATTAGTGAGATTGATGTCTAAGAAATTGTTGTGGAGATTAAGATGTATGGATGAGAACTTCAAAGTAAGTATTGTCATTGGTGTTAAGGAAGAATGATAAGATTTTCAAAGAGATTATCATTAAATTCAAAGATGAATGTTATCATTGAAGTCGAAGATGAATGAAGAGATTGTTGGAATATGATGTCATTAACAAAGCCATTTAAAATAAGTGTAGTTCGCTATACATTCATGTTGAAGAGATCATGGACAACTGATAAAGACAAAATAAATAAGACAAAAGAGTGAGTTGTGAATAGGAAAAAGGGAGAAGAGTGATTTCAAGTGTTGCGATCTACTAAATAGTATGTCTTGTTTGGAGCAACGACTAAATACATGTGAAAAAATTTGTACAAGGAAGGTTGTTGTTAAGTTTGTAAAGGAAAAAAATTAGTTCTGAGGAGACATGATGCATGTGTGAAGGTATGTCTACTATTAAGAGACACGTTCAAAAATGGCATCTCCCTTGAGGAGTGTATAAAAGGAGAGAAGGTGAAAGTTGAGAAGAGTGCAAGAAATAAATGAAATATATCTAATGTGAAGAGCAGATTAAAAAGAGAAAAAGGTAGAAAAATGAAGTGCAAATTAGATTTATATTAAATAGATGAAGGGGATGTTGATATGATGAAATATGAATAAATGATACATTATTAGAGAGAAGAAAAGTTGAATGAAGACATAGTCATATGTGTCATCATATGTTGAAGGAGGATTGTGCATGATTAATAAAATTTGTAAAAGGAATTGATGAGTAAAATTAGATCAAATTTGTGAAAAAAGCATTGTGTAAAGGGTGTGATTAGATTTTTGAAGAAAAGATTGGGTGAAGTTTGTAATCATATTTCAAGGGAAGGAAGTGTGTGATTAGATTTGTGAAAGGGGTAAATAGTTTTATGAGAGGAAGATCATGTGGAGAAGTAAACTATATCAACCATTGAAGGATTAATAGGTTGGAGCCTATCAACATAGAGGTTGGAGCCACTTTCTATGTTGGAGCTCAATTTGTGTGGGGTTTGGAGTCTCTAATAGGTTGAAGCCTATCAAATAGAGGTTGCAACATCTTGCTAGGTTGGAGTTCAATTTGTGTGGGGTTCGAGCCTATCAAAATAGAGGTTGAAGCCTCTTGCTAGGTTGGAGCTCAATTTGTATTGGGTTTGGAGCCTCTAATAGGTTGAAGCCTATCAAATAGAGGTTGCAACCTCTTGCTAGTTTGGAGCTTAGTTTTTGTGGGGTTGGAGCCTCCAATAGGTTAGTGCCTATAATTTTATCAAATGGGAGATTGGATTCTCTAGTAGGTTGGAGCCTACAAGAAGAAGAAGATTAATCTATAATATATAATCAATATTTTGTCATGGTTTTTTCTCAAAAGGGTTTCCACATAAACCATGTGCTTCTCATTGTGTTCTTGTAACATTGTAAATTGTCACCCTTGATAATTTCACAGTGTCTTTCTCCTCCTTAAGCATTGGACCTAATTGAACACCTAATTTCCTAAATTATACATTCTATGGCCCATTTCTTACACTGACTGACCAATTACAAGTGGAAAACAAATGCATTCATTTAATATTTTGGCCCTGACTTTGAAATTCTTGAAAAAATAGGCCTGAGACACTTGTGCCTAGGACACCTATGTCCCATATTTTGGCTCCAAACTCAAATATGTCAGAGAGCCTCTTTTATTATTTAAATTTGTTGGCGTAAAAATTAACACCTCTGGAGTGTAAGTTTGTACGGAAAGCTATGCACACTACGTAATGAGTGCTCTTCAAATTAGGAGGGGAAGCTCCCTCGTTGTGCTGGAATGCATGGAATAGAAAAGTAAACTAAATCCTATCTTTTTGTTCTTAGCTGGTATAGGCACAAGGTTAAGAAAACCTAGAACGTTGCAACTAAGGATTTTTTGGTTTTGCAAATCATCTAACTACAACTAAGCTAACTTCTTTAAATCTATCCAGTTTCCTCAAGAAACAGAGCATGAGGAAATGGAGCAGGAATGTATTACATGATAAACCTCAGGTGCGGGCTCACAACATGAAGGCAAGGTAGGCACAACTATTTGCTTATCCGGGAAGAAGCTTACTAAAACAAATGAATATACGGTAAACCGGGTACAACTTCACAACATGAAGGCAAGGTACACGCAACTATCTGCTTGGCTGAATGAGTTTACTTTTACACACATCAAACAATAAGCTTTGAGTATAGATTGACAACGTGAAGGCGAGGTGGGCACAACTATTTGCTCTTCTGAATAGGCTTATGATAAACAAAACATAAGGTAAGTAACTGGGACAGTATATTGTGTAGATGAAACACGCATGCAATAACGATCAAACCAACAACCCCATTTAAATAAGATTGAATAAACACCATGATAATAACATGAAGGCAAGCTAGGCACAACTATTTATTATAACAACAATCACTCTTGAACATATACAGTAATAGCAATACTACAGGCAAGGTAGGCGCAACATGTATGCTATCAAGCAAAATTTAAATTACAAATGAGCTAAACGCTCTTATTTATAGACTTCAAGGTGTAGGCAACCCTAAAATCACCTTGAGTCAACTACATTCTTGCAAGACATGCAAGATCTTATTCCTAAACCCTAATTGAATGAAACTATACAGTTAATTGGGAAACTATCATTAGTTAACTGAAACATCTAATCTAAATGGACAAGGTGCAACATGCACGTCCTTATTGAAAGCAAGTCAACTGGAATGCTATCATCAGTCAATTGAAAGATCTAATCTAAGCTCCAAGTGTATGTAGATGTTTCCAAGAAAGACATGGCATGCAATGTGTAACAACCAGTTAACTCGGAAAGAAGCCTCGAGTTTAACTCTTGTGTCTAATGTCTATCTTGGAAAAGGTGGGATGCCTTGAACTGAAGTTTACTGGCCCTGATCTCTAGCAATTAACCCATCCACGAAGTTGCTAACCGCATCACCCTCTGGGGAACTGAAGTTGTGGTGGAGAATCCCATGTCTATGCAGCATGTCTTCTCCCCTAGTTATCTGACACTGGAACTCACCCTTACTTTTGGTCGCCTCATCAAACAATGTTGACATGACTGTAAGCTAATCCAACTTGCAGCCAATGGTCTCACCACTGAAAATATTATGAATAAGTGCTTGGAGCTCTAATTGAACATTAGTAAGCTCAACATAGTCACCACCCACATGTTGATACAAGCATGGTAATTGAGACACAAAGTTTCACATAGTGGAGTGCATTGGTAACATGCACTCTACTCTTAGCCACCTCAGATGCTATCTTTCCTTCTATCTCCGCCTTGAAGATCAACTGTGTTCTCCAAACGTAGACATCTTCCTTGTCCTCTGCATCTGTGACTAAGTCAAATGACATTCCTAGGTTAGCAATCAGAATCTCATCCCTGGGTCTACTAATGGCCAAATCACGCTCCTCCTCCTGAAGTCATAGACGAAGCTCGCATGCATTATACCGCAATTGATACAACTCTGAAAGTACAAGGCGGCCTCTAGCAATGAATTCCTCCTCCCACTCATCCAACCGCTTGCCATATGCAACCAAGTGATCAATCTGACCCTGTTCTGTTGGTGGTTCTAACATATGTGGAAGCGCGCTGACAACATCCCCTGTCCTATGTACAAGGCTAGAAATATACTGGGAAGCTGCTGTATTTCAGCCTTGAGAGCTGATTTATCTTCACCATCCTTCACCATCCTATCCCTGGCACTATCAGTAGCAACCTGTAGGAGGTCAATATATGTCTGACGAGTACTTCCACCGAAGTTGACTACAATAACTTCGAAGTCTTGTGCTTCCATCTCATCCAGACTCTTATCTTCAAGGGGTGCAGCAGTCTCAACAATAATCTCCTTTCCTGCATTCCTTTCAACACGGACTTGTTTCTTGATCCTCTTATCAGGCACATCTAGATGGTCATGATCAAAATTTGAATGATCAAGTACATAAGATGGTTGTCTCCTTTTTCTTCCCAGCTGACTCTCAATCCAAGACGAATCTCGATTAATCCCACTGGAATAATTTGTATTGTTCATAGGATCTGATGAAAGTGAATGTGTAGAAGGGTCACTGCAAGGAGGTGAATCCACGTACAAATCAATGTGAATTGGTACTGGAGGCTGCTCTGGTGTTGGTGACGGTAAATGCATTTGAACCTCAGGTTGTGGTGAACTCTGCACAACTTCTACAATAGGCTCTATATGTGGAATCGCAACATATTCTTTTCCCTTTGAATTACTAGGCGCTGGATTCTTTCTAGGAAGATTACTCCTCTTCTTCTGCTTTGGCTTTGATGAGGAGGGTAGTATATCTCCTTCTGGTGGAGGCTTTGCTCTAGGCATGGATGCCTTTCTCAATCTTCTGCTTTCTAAGTAAAGCGTACTATTCTGGATGACCCTGCTCGATCTCTCCTTCACTGATGTGAACTCCTTGGCATACCAATTCACTAACGGCAGTGGTTGTCCATCAACTTGCTCTCTGTAAAATCGAGGAAGTGTATGTCCCTCATCCTCTGACAATTCTTCCACATCTTCTGCCAAGAAGACAGAAATCTGCGGAAGAGAGAACCTGCTATAGGTGTGTCTGCGAACCTCGAAATCATCCTCGTAATTCACCCAGTAATCTTCCATCTTAGGTTTATGATAAGAGAGATTACCAAGGTGAGTTGTGTAATGACCCCAAGGATCATATGTGAGTGTATCAACCAAGTACTTGAGTTTGAGATTTTCTAACTCTTGACCTACAACCTTAGCATCAACTGTCGTCTTACACCAATACATCCCAAGTTGTAAAGGAAACTCAGCAGCTGGTTTATGCTTGTTGCGCAAACGTTTGTGAACTTCATACAGCTACCTCAGGAACTCCATGAATATAGTTTTATCCGAAGGATAACGTGGTAACATGGCTGATTTTCCTATGTATCCATAGACACGGATATAGGTGTAAGTAGGAAACTGAATATACCAGTCTGCCCAATTCTTCATTGCTGCTCTGGCAACTGTCGAGATGTGAATGTGCAACTCTCGATCCAAGTTTCTCACTGTATATGTCAAGAAAGCCTCCTGTACACGTTTAAAATGAGTTTCAACCTTTGTGAATTCAAGCTGGTCATAATAACGATAGACTTTGTATACATTGAGTATGCCCATCGTGTTCAACGCGTTAAATTGATTTTGATAAGTGATCAAGTACACCAGGTAAGAACACATATGAAATTAATGCCAACTAGGAAATTGGTGATTTGCTCGTGAATAGCATCGCTAATGAAGGATGCCCAGTCATAATGCTCTTGCCCCAAGATGATTCTACCAATGATATAATACATCCACGGGTGAAATTTGTTTGCATCTACATGACCTGAGACACAATTAAGCAGTGTAATCAAAATACCATATTCATCCTTGCACTCGCAACGACCAAAGTTGTTTGGCAACTTGTTCTTCTTTTGTTTTAGCCATCTCTCCGTCATCTTATTCTGACATTTGTCCAATTCCGCATTGAATGCCTGCTCACTCTAACTCATGGAAATAACCAATCCATCTGGATGTTGAGGAATATCCAAACTTCGCTCGGTATCAAAGGGTTTGAGACTACATATGACATATCCATCTATTGACCGTATCTCTCATGTAGCGGAATTGTAATGCTTGATGCAAGATATTACAAACTCCACGCAATGCACTGAAATAGGTATGGAAGAGGCCTCGAGTAAACCGAATTGCTGAATGTTCTTGATAACCGAATCCCTGATCTTAAGTGGATCCAAACCTACCTCCGGCAATACCTTATGTAGATTTGTATCAACTGTCTCGATGAAGTTATGAGCTATGACCGACTTGGTCTTGAATTTGAGCTGAGTGAACTGCATTCTGAAAAACTCGCCTGTTGACTGTGAACACGACTGTATTCTGACAACTTTTCTGGAAAGCCAAAAATAGCCTGTTGAGGCTATAAATAGCTTATCGAATGAGAATTTTTACAAAAAAATATGAGATATGAGTTTTGTCCAGAAAGTGATCCTAAGACAACCCAGAACGTCAGAAATGTAAAAATTTGCCCTTTACTCAGCCATGCAAAAGAATTTCGGTTGAGAAAATTAAAGCTTTAAGAACAGATGTTCTGGAACAAATTTTTCTGAAAAATTTTGGCACATGGGTTTTGCTGAGAAAGCTCTTCTGAATCAACCCAGATACTTTGTTTCGCCAAAATTTTCCAACACTTCGAACATGCGAGAGAATTTAAGACGAGAAGATGGAAGAAATCTAGAAGAGAAAAAGACATTTTTTATTATTTTAATTGTTTTTGTGCCTTCTTCTTTCAAAATTGCCACTCTGTCTTTGAATTTGATGTTGAATTTGGACTTTTACCTGCAAAAGAATTTACCTATCGCCTTCGAGCTTGATTCTCTGATGAAAATTAACTAATCTCTTTGAGGAAATTCAAACTTTCAAAGCTGTGTGAATGAGAAAAGATGCCATGCTTGGTTAAATAGATAAATTTGTACCATCCTGCATGCATGTTGAAACCCTAATTGTGAAGAAGGAATTCAATTGGCCCTTTATCAGTTGAACTGCCAGTGTCTCTGAGTCTTCAGACTAAAAATAATATTTTAATTTCAAAACATGCAAAAAGCTAAAAGTGGCCCCAATATTTATCCTTGAAGAAATTCGTCACTTTTAATGCTCTGCATGCGAAAAATATTTTTTAATCATTTTGCCAAAAATAGCCTCTTGTTGTGCTCAACACACTTCACTGATTCTAAAAAGTCAAATTTTGATCTTTTAAGCATCCATCTGCAAGAGTTATGAGATTTTTGAGAATCTCCTATTTTATAGCTAACTACGAAATTACATCTGACCATGTTCAACTCTGATTTCCGGATGATTGAATGATCCTGCGACCGTGCTGAGATATCCACCGCGAAACCTACATGACAAGGGTAAAATGTCTGCTAGGAGCTTCAGCTGCTAAAATCATCATCTGACACCTTAGAAAATTAGGCGCGTTTGATTAAATTGATGCATTGATTCCAGACTTAGCCATTTCTCCACATTGCTTTATGATGCTTCAAACTGCTATTGACAGTGAATGATGAGCCCTGCTAACTGAATAGTGGATTCATTGAGTGACTGGAAGTACTCTGCATCCAATTACTGTATGTAAGGTATCTGAAAATTGTATTAGGAACCCCAAAAGAATGGGTGCCCCTATTCTGTGATAGCTCAAATACCATTTTGACAAAAGTGTGATTTTCATCTGAACACCATACTTTGACCATCGATACCGGGAGCTGGAATGCTCTGATTCGTGTGTCGCTTGTCCCTCTGTATAATTTGGTCAATTTGCAAGAGATGTTCTTGGATACGATGAAGCCAAAAAACTGCTTCTAAGGCCTTTAAAAGAGAATCGCCTTTTTTAAAGAAAATTCTAGCCTTATACTTAGTCATTTTTTGAACTATCTTCAACCACTTCCACTTAACAACATTGTAACCTTGACCTCACACGTATGAGCACTTGCCAAATCCCAGAGGCTATCGGCTGGACTCGTTGAATGGCTGGAGTAATTGCACACAAGTCTTGTGAAGACTGCAATTGCAAATAACCCCATCTGTCAAGCCTAAAGGTTGGGCGCCCCTAGCCTACAGATATGTAGCTTTGTGTAGCCATGCTTCACCATCCTCTATTTTACGTGCTTGGTAGAACCTCTGTCATGATCACTCAGAATGCTGAATCGTCTTGTGAACTGCTGCATTGTAAAGCTGGACTAAACTGGAAAAGATCTGACGAAGACCCTATCAACAAACTCATCCATCTGACAAGTCATATTCAAGGGCACCCCTGGGCTATAGGGGCGCTCAAACCATGCTTTAGCAATCTCTGTTGACATGTATTTTGCCTGCAGTTCCCACTTCTAACGCTGATAACCAGAGTTTTGTACTGGATACGCTTCTACTTGATAGCTCATTGAAAAGCCAGACTAATTCTGCAAAGACTGAATCCATTAGCAAACACATGCATCCAGATCTGGGCCTTCAAAAAGAAGGGCGCCCCTGGGCTATAGAGGCGCAGATCTGCATTTCTAGACTGCCTCCATGTGAAATACATCCTTCGTAGTCTCTGCTTCTGTCTTTGTTTGCCGGAGTTATATAACTCAGATGACCTTGCTCCATAGCTAGTCGGAAAATTGACTGAAAACTAAACACAATGAATGTATCCTCTACTGAGTTTGACCATGTCGAAGTGTTGTGACTACCGAAGTGTGTGTATGACTATACTTCATCATTTTCACAAGTACAGACGTTGATTGTGCAAGTGTCTACTACGTTACATAGTGAAAAAGTTTCCAAACTTAGAATATTTTAGCACTTTTTGCTAATTTGAAAATCCCCTCTGTCAAAAAAACATATTTTTCAACATCTTTCTTCGTAGAGCGTTCTTCTTTGAGTTTCAAGCTTAGATATTGATACCTGGTACTGGCCAACTGCCATTGACAACCTCGGAGGTCTTAACTTTTCTCCTGAAAAAAGTGAAAACTACCCACCAGCCTTAAACTGACTTTTAACTAAAACCGACTTCACCACTGTGATCGTGATGTGAAATAAGCCAATCAAAATTAATTTCAGCCAATTCTGACAAGTTCCTATTTTTTAGGGTTTTGAGCTAAAAATAGAGTTCAGAAACCCTAATTTTCAAAATTTCCAAATTTTGCCAATATCTTCCTGACATCACACTAACTAAAAGCCCACACTTTATTTGCCCAAAAATTGAGTTTTGACCTCATATTTACAAGGTTTAGACCATTTTAAGCAAAATGCCTTAATGAAGCAAAAAAATTGGTTTGGGTACAACAAAATTCAAATATCTAAAGTCCAATGTCAGGATTTAATTTGTGGAAATTAGAATAATTGCATACAAATACCTTTTTATTGCATCATTTGGAATCTATCTAGCAAGAAGTAACAATTATTGGAGAAATTATTATCAAGAGCATTATCAAGCAAGTCAAGAGCATAATTTTAGTGATTTATTACAACAATTCAATATCCAAGCATCATGTCAAATCATATGTGAGTTTATGTATGTTGATGTTATAATTGTTTGTGAAGGCTAACTCTTATGTAGGTCTCCAAGCAATTCAAGAAATTCAAGCAAGAAGGATCCAAGACCTTGAGGAGATGTGTATGACTTCAATCCCTCAAGGAAGCCCTTGAAGGGTGGTGAGTTGCGACACTTTGTGGATTAATTATTTTTTTTCATCATTTATGCATATCCCTCAAAAGGATAGGTCTTTTATCATTGATATTACCATTGTGGAAGTGGAAACACTAACATGGGGTTTGACTAAGGCAAGCCTCTAAGTGGCACAACCCTTCGTCTCTCTTTGAATGTGTAGGTTTTAGGTTTGAAGAGGATTAGAAGAAGTTTTGAATATCTATTATTCATGTTGCAACTGAAACCCTACACCTTGATGAGTCATGTAAACTCACTTATAGAAATATCTGATAGTGATATGACAAATTTGTGGATGAAAATTAGATGCTTTGATTTGGCTCTCAAGGATTGTGAAAATAGATCTGAAAAAGACCTACCAAGACAATGGCACCCTCGAATGAAATGTCCTTAGAAATCATTCTCAAATTTATACCACATATGCACAATGTCCTACTCAATCTCTTCATGTAGTTCAATTTTTCCTATGACATTTTAGATCTACTATTTCTATGTTAGAATAGTTATTTGGATCATTAAGTCAATTGAATCGTTGCATTTCATAGTTAAGGGCATTTCAGATTTGGTCAAGGGTTGGTTGACTCACCTTTTAGGTTGTAAGTCAATCATATACCTTGTTCAAACCCATCAAAACCCCATATCACATCACATTCATCCCCACTTTCAATGAAACTAGGAAAAGGTGTGAAAACCCTAAAGAGTTGAAACTCCCAAAGGATAGCTCCCATTTTCCTACATATCAATTCTTAATTGCTTGATCTTGCATGTGTAGTTGATGTCATTGATTGAGTTTGAAAAGTAAAATGTGTATTATATTAATTCACCCCCCTCTCAATATAACTGTGTTCTCAACAAAACTTACATGAGTTGGCATCTATCCAAACACATATACATAAACAAAATAACAACTCATAAAGTAATCAAGTCCATTCAATAAGAATGAAGGTAACTTTTTGGAAATGGATGTGGAGTAAAATAGATGGAGGATGGGAAATAAATACACATTTTTATCAATAAATAATTATTAAAACAAAAACATAATAAGATGGGTCCAAAGACTCTAAATAGAAAATCACATAAGACAAATTTTAAAAAATAAAATCAAAGAAATAATTGAAAACCGTATTATTTGAAAAATTAAATGAAATACTACAACATGATGAAAGGTATAAAATATATAAATTATTAATAAAAGATCATAATATGCAAAAGCAAAAGAAAAGAATCCAAAAGAAATGCTAAATGTTGTCACAATGCAATTGTTAAAAAAGGTTGAAGTTTAGATGATTATCATTCCAAAAAAAAAAATGTATCAAAGAATGGAATCATAATTTATAGCTTTAGTCCCACAAAAGATTATACAAAATTCTTTGATGCATTCAAACCAATTTCTCTATGTAATACAATTTGTAAGATTATATAGCAATGTAGCAACAAATGCATTAAAGAACAAAGTTTTGTAATTGGAAGACATGTATTAAATCAAATCTTTTTAACTCACAAAACAGATTATTCAATTTATAAAAGCAAGAAAGGCATGATTGATGATGAAACTAGATACATTCATTAACACAATAAATTGGCATTTTTTCTATAAAGATACTGTTACACAATATTGAGACGCATTGGTAGAAAACTGCAAGTGTGCTACTAAATTTATGGGATTGTTAATAACATACTTATTTAATATTTTCATGCATCAAATAAGTTGAGTCAAGTATATCTATGGTAGAAGCTCTAGCAATGAAGATGGTAGAGGACCAAGAAGGATAAAAGATGTACGCATACTTTAGTGGATCCAATCCCAATTATAAATAGAAGATATAAAACGGTATGGGCTTCAACTATTCAAGATGCAAAAATATTTAAGATACATTGAATATTAATGAAACTATTATTAGTCAAAATATGAAATATAAGTTTTCTTTCAACATACCCATATAAATACAAGAAATGCTCACTCTCTCTCTCTTTTGCTTGCATATCATCTTGATGATGGATCATGGAGTATGATCTGAAACGTTGATATAATCATGAAGTATGATCCAAAATGTTGATATAAAAAATTGACACAATTTCAATCCAAAAATAACTCACTTGAAATGAGTTTTTTTGTAGTTTATCAATTTCGACCTACCAAACCATTTAGTAAAGAGAATACCTATAAGGGGAGAAAAATTAACTAAAATCAACACGATATGAATATGCATAATCATTTTATGAAAATAGGATAATTAACTAAAATAACATATGATTAATGTTTTACATTGCTTTCTAAGAATCAACGCAATATATGTTTAAAGTCCAATCAAAATTATTTTTGGAACGTTTGCTTCAAACCATCTATTTGCTTTATAATTTATGGAAAGTTTGTTTTAAAATTTATGTAAAGTTTGTTTTTAAATTTACGGAGAGTTTGTTTTATACTTTATGAAAAGTTTGTTTTACAATTGTATCATTAAAACATTAATCATATGTTCATTGATCTTTAATATCTTAGAGTGTTACATAATTACTCTTATGTTATTTTAGTTAATTATCCTATATTCATAAAATGGTTATATTCAAGTGCATACATACCTTTGAGGTGGACGAATATGCACTTGAATAAGTATAATCATTTTATGAATATAGGATAATTAACTAAAATAACATATGATTAATGTTTTACATTGCTTTCTAAGAATCAATGCGATATGTGTTTAAAGTCCAGTCAAAATTATTTTCGGAATAATTATTTTCTCGAAGGTATGTATGAACTTGAATAAGTATAATCATTTTATGAATATAGGATAATTAACTAAATTTTGGAATAATTATTTTCTCAAAGGTATGTATGAACTTGAATAAGTATAATCATTTTATGAATATAGGATAATTAACTAAAATAACATATGACTAATGTTTTACATTGCTTTCTAAGAATCAATGCGATATATGTTTAAAATCCAGTCAAAATTATTTTTGGAACGTTTGTTTCAAACCATCTGTTTGCTTTATAATGTATGGAACTTTTATTTGCTTTTGTACACATAACATTGGAAGTTGAAAGGTCATCCATCTCATTTTCATCTTTAATGTACTTTAGGAAAATAAGGAATGTGACGAGCGAGCTCTTCCACCTCTCATAGTTTTTCATCTTCATTCAGCTTGTATTAATATGGGTAAACAATTTATGGAAACCCATCACAAACTTTGCAATCCCTGTTGTTGAGACTAATAAAATTATCTCAGCCTAAAGGTACTTGGGGGGACCATCTCTATTCAAGCCTCGTTGCAAAGCCACAGCCTCAAAAAATTTATAAACCTCACATCTAAATATTTTTCAAAACTTTCTTAACAAAGTTCAATCATGTTAATTTACTAACTTTAAAACGATGGTCATTTATCTCTATCATATGCCATAATTGTTTATATACTGGATGGCTCTCTTTCTAGACAATTTTACCAGAAAGTACTTATAGATATCCATGTCTCTAAGCCTCTTCCTAGTATCTCCCTGTGAAAAAACTTGGCGTTTCCAAACAAATATAGGGAGACATTGAGTGGGTAGAACAATATATTTGCTTCTTTAACTCAAAATATTTCAAATATAATTTTTAAAATCAGCTAAAGAATGTACTGATCAGAGAAAAAGAAGCGTACATGATTCCATGCTAATGTGGGAAGCAACATGAAGAAACTTGAAAATCTTCTAAACAGAAAAAAAAAGGTGATCAATTTAAAGAACTTAAGGTTATATAAGGTTCAGAAGTAAGGTATTACATAACAGTTTGCTTCTCTGAAACACTAAATGTGTGGTAAAGATGAAAGAACTATTGGACTGTAGTTTAAAGCATCTATTAAGGAACGATATTAAGATTGCTAAGCAACAGAATAGTTTGAATAGAGATGAAAGCTTGGGTTCCAAAATGTTTAGAGTTGCAATATATTTCTAGCCATTGTGTGAAGATGCACGACATCTCTTGAGTGTATGTATGGAATTATCGAAGGGAATCGAAGTTCTGCATATCATCATCTTTACTTTCCTAGAAAAGCACCGCCTAAATGTAATTTTCCAACAAAGGTAATTCATGGCCTTGAACACCTCACAACGTGTATTTAGCTTCTAGTTAGGCTTGATGTCCATCCTTCCCAAATATATTGGTACTAACGTTTCCTTTGTCAATGAACTTCTAAGGGAAATTAAACACACATTATTTGAAGTACTTAATTAGTACAAAAACGATTAAATTTGTGTTTTTCTAAATTCAAACAGTTAAACTCAATATAAAACTGTGTACATTCATTCAGGCATTTGGAGTTAACCACCATTGATGTGTGAGGCGCAGATCTATCACCCAACAAAACTCAATAATCGGATTTCAAACTCCACTTCAATTTTAATTCTCAAGTCAATATTTCATAGCAATACCTGTATGACTGACTGGACCCTTGGCCAATAAAGGAGCCTATATTTACATTGCGTATGATACTTCCATTTCAGTGGAAATTATAGGTAAATAACATTCAAAACTACAATTCTTTTTCTTTGTACCAAAGCATATTTTAGTAGAATTCCAATAACGAAACCCAAAGCAAACATGTCACGTGGACATTGACCTGTATACTGAGCTATATACCATGTGAGCTGATACTAGTTGAGATGCAATGAATCTATCCGAACTATCAACATTATGAAATAATTTTCCCTACACAAAATAATGCAAAAACCATATGCCAGATGACAAAAGTTGGTTACATTTCCAATGGAAAAAATGAAATACTAAACCAAGCTTTTCCTGACTAGCTAAGTTTCCTCTTTCACAATGCTTAGGGATTGAGATTCAATTAATAGTTTTGCATACTCTCGCTGAACTTCTTGGAGCTCATTCTCCAAATCCCTAACCTGTAGAATATGAAGAATAGATATAATCAGCCCATATCTTTAATTTCCAGCTAGAGGAGTCTCATCCCATAAAGACAGCAAGCTATAGTAAGTGAAAAGATCAGTTGAGTTTACCCTCTCTTGAAGTTCTTTCTCATTAGCTTCATATTCATGGCACCTGAATAGAAAGAACGCATAAATTATGGATATATCAAGACAAATTATAAAAACACACTACTTTTACCCTTAACATAACCAACACTTCTTCTGGTATTAGTAAAGCAAGAAGAACATAATGTATTATATTCCAGTCAATTTTAAAAAAAAAACGATAACCATACAAAAGATTCAATATGAGCTCTCACAATTATCACATCAAAGCATCTAGAAAAATGTCTCCAAAGTGCAATGCTGTGCTATATCTTCAACTTCAAATAAAAATCCCAAACATGTCAAGGAAAGCCATCTTATTCAGGAACTCCTATAATCCCTTTAAAACATAAGCAAGCTTGTTGTTCCTCCCTTCCCCCACAATAATAGATATTTTTTTAGCTGAGTAGACTGTCACAGTTTGAATTATGTTAATGCACTTCAATGATCTTTGAAAGTTGAATGACATACACATAGAAACAACAGTCAAGATAACAAGCAAGGAGAGAAAAAGGGAATATTGGAGATGATTGATAACCTGCAATGGTAGATAATTTTAGTTCCCACAATCAAACCTAGAATCCAGAAGAATCTGAATGTGCAACAAACCAAATCTAACTTGTTCTATATGCACAGAATTCGGGAAGGCAATGAGAACAGTAAGGGGGGATAAGAGTTTACAGACCAGCCCATGCTTTAGCATAGTCAGTCCAGTGCATAGACTGCCCATGCCACATGGACGTACCTTTCATGTTACGTGTTCATGAACAGCATGTTGGATGGTGATATATGCAGTGTAGATACTTGTTTAGCATATATGCACTGTGAAAACATGCCTGACGCAAATTAATGGAACTTGAGGGAAAGTGGAAGAAATTGGTAAATGATGAATTTTCAATATGGTTTTCAACCTATTATTCTATGTACAGCATTCAAAAACCAATTTGCACAGAACCAACTAATCCAAAACCATCTGAATTTTAAGCAACTTATGCAGAAGTTCAACAGTATACTTCTTGGATGCTCTCCATTTCTGAGAAGATCTGAAATTGCTTTAAGATTAAAACTAACTTCATATAGTGCAATATTAACATGCACTGCCAGATACATGATAGGGACATTGTCCTTGATGAACAGAATACAGTTGGCATATTGGAATCCTGTCAGATTGAATGGACTTTGACGAGAATTCAATGCCTTGAAACTATTATTTACCTTCAATATTTTGAAATATACACAATACGGATTTAAATGGGTAGTCAGATGCCAATTTTTTCAGATTCTTTCCAATGCTTGTACAAACTTATGAAATATACATGCATGGGAAAATTATACAGTAGAAACTTATGAAATTCACAAGCATGGGATGACCATACACTACAAACTTAAAAAAATGTACAAGCAATGGACAAATAAACAAACTTATGCAGACCATACAAGTTAATCTAAATTGCAATTTGGAAAACAATAAAAAATCTACGATGACAGGACATACAAAACAAAACTTGATAATTAACCTATAAGGCCCATGGCCATTATCCTCCAAGAAAATGAAAATCAAGAAAAATTAGCAGATCGCCATTAAAACAAAGTATTCAGTAAACTGTAGTCAAAACCCAATAATTAAAATATTAATAGATGGAAAAAGGCTAAAATATTAAAAACAAGACACCAAACAGTACTGTATGAATAGCCAGCTTTGATTATGTGATCAAAGAAGGTAGAACATCAAAGAAGAAAGGCATGAATTTTAAGCAAACCATATCTAATTACTGCATCTGTCCCTGGTTATACTTAAACAGTAAATACAAATTAAGTCAAGGAGTTTCTTCCATAGAAGCATAAATCCTCAAAAAATCATAAAAATCCCGATTTAATCAGCCATGATTTCAACGATGTTCAACGATTTTTAAGGGTTTAAATCACGTAAAAATCGTGAAAAAATCCAAATTCAACACTAGTTAATGTGCTGTTTTTTTTCTCTATATTCCACACTACTATCATTTGCCTTACGCTCGTAGTAATGCTTTTCATGTATATAAATCCAACGACACAATTTAGTGGGAAATAGTAGACAATATCATAAATACTAAGTAAGGCTTTTATCTTATTTTTTAAATATATCTGAACCTTATAAGAGTACTTGCCAAAAGTAAATATAGAAAGTCAGACTAAACTAAAACGAAACTCTATTGGCTTGATATCAACCTAAAGAGGTTTGTTTTCTTGGAATTCTTGTGATCCTGACTATTCAAAAGAATTTTAGCATTTCAATTGTCAACAATAATACCAAGGTGGTTGTTTAGATTATCAAGGTTAGGTTGGGACAAATTTTCTTTTTCAGATGCTAACAAAGTGTGACAATTAAGAGCTTCAATTTGACATTGGCCATCAAGTTTTAATAACAAGTGGGTAGGGTAGTAACAATTGTATAATAAAGTGGAAAGCATAAGTGTATACATAACAATATATAGACATTGTGGACCCAAAAGCAAAATGGTTCCTGTTGGAAAGATAAAAATCATTTTGTAGTGCTGAGAAAACTGAACTGTAGCAGTATTTTATATCAAAATGAACAATTGTTTTGGTTATATTTAAATTTCCTATATATTTTGTAAGCTTAAAGCTTTGTTAATTGGGGAAACTCATTGCTCAAATGCATGTCTTGCACATGTTAGGGAGCTACATTCCATTTAGGATCGTCATATACAAGGAGTACAATAGCAGTACATGAGTGCTTTTGACATATACAATGTAGCATTCTTGCATGTTAAATAGGTACCACACAAACTAATACATGCGTTGAGAGGATTCATGCCCTAGTCTTGTGGGCTTATCTTAATCCCTCTCGAAGTAGACCTCATATATTTTCTCATTGATCATCCAAATAGATTTCAACAACAAATGTCCCATTGAAAAGGAATGTTCCTTGTGCTTTGTTTTTCCATTGAAACTTGTACCTATAATCTCTCAAATTTTCAACTCAAAGTCCATCAATGTTTTTAACTACATCATCCACTTATACACAGAATCAAAAGAAAATTCACTTGAATAATACTAGCTAAAATTGTGGCTCAAATAGTTGCTCTCTTCTTTTGTCCTCGCAGGTCTTTACTATCTAATGGAAAAATATTTAACACTCCATTTACTATTTTATAAATCTACTAAAATAGTTATCAATGAGAACATTTCAATATCATGTATGATTGTAATGTCTCCTCTTGGATTTATCTAGCCTTTTAAATTTAGATAATCAAATAGATTAAAATCAATAACTTCTGATGGTAAGTTCTTAATCCTGTTAAGAGTTGTCTTCAGTGGCTAATATTGTCTTGATTATCGGATTATATCTTTGTCTAATATGCTAAGGATTTGCTGATAAGGACAATCTTGCCCACTATGAAACATGATGTATAGTCTGCAATGGTAAGTGTCCTAAGAAAATAGAAAGAACACTTTAATATGTATATCGTTCTGATCTTATTATCTGACCGGCAACTGATTTGTGGAGTGGGTTAAGTGTCCTTCCTGGTTTGCTGCTTCTGAATATGCCTCTTAGAATATGCAAATTTTCTCCTAGCTATGTATCTAATATTCTTTATTATTGTGTAGTCCATAGCATTGATCAACCGGCCCTCCTGGCAGTGTCTTGATCTGTTAGTAATACTCCTATTCCATATTCCATGATCTCATAAAGATTGATCTTCTATACAATCTGATCCAAGGCTCCCAAGGAGCGCTAGATACCTGCTAATTGTACTCTCTGAATATCCAACTTATCCCCATCTTTTATTATCAGGCATATCTTCTCATTTTTATATCCCGATTCTGGCCCAAAAAACATAGCCCTTTTATTGCATCGTTTTGATAAGGGCATGTCTCTTTGTTTCATTTAACTAGTTACACTCTTCTAATGGTTTGTTTGGAATAATTAATTTATTAATATCGTTCCTTGTTAGAGATCATCAATCTGCCATCCTAAATAATACGATTTTCTCAAATCAGCATCCTTTCATAGCTCCTTGTCTATAGAAACCCCTTGTTTCCCCTGTCTCTGAATCTGACTATTTTTGTTTGTTTTCTGAAGTTTTGGTTTTTTTTGTGATTTTTGAGCATAAAAGAGATAATGCGATTTTGCAAAGAAATGATAATAAATTCAATAAAAATCATTCAACTCTGTAAACTGTAGAATCTATGGAGAATAAGGATGCCAGTCTATTTATTATCCTTCTGAGATGATTACAAAGAAAATCTGATAACATGCAACTAAGAAAAATAATATTATTTGAAAACCTGGTTTTGCTGATTGCAGTCACTAGATGATGAAGAAAAGGGTACGGCTCCCAATGTATATGCTTTCCCTCCTGACAAATGATGGCAAATGACTCCAGAAGTGCCTGCGCCTTGTACAATGAAGTTGCAAAGTAAAAAGGGAAGGCGTTTCTCTTGATTGGAGAAGTACGGCTCCTTGAAATGGTACGGCCCTGCTGTTCAAAGGTACGGCTGTAGCAGCAGCAGCATTAAATAACAGTACGGCCTTTTCACTGAGTCTCCAGACCTTAAGGAATATGCGCCCTTATTAACAGATGCCCTCTGAATGGAAAACCTGATAAAAACTCTGAAGATAGATGATCTCTGAATGCTCTGTAATTTCTTCTGGATGAAGAAATCCCTCTGCCTGGCAATAGATCGGATGATATTTCACACCCTCTGAATTGCTCTCACTGGAGATGGCTCGTTCTCCAATGCTTCGAGACTGAAACCCTAGGCTTCTATGCTCTGCTCAAGACTTGATCAATATTCAATAAACAATCACATAATGCTCGAATCCCAAGGCAAAACCCTTATATTCTTGAAAAGTGCGACTTTTCTCACTTGAACATCATTTAAATAAATTCGAACTTCTTCTTTTAATTATTTCAATAGTCTTCAACGAAATTTTTAATTATGATTTAATTGCCAAAATGGCCCCTTTCTGATGATGGGCGACCCCTTCACTGAAATCACTTAAGTTATAATAAAATATTATAACTTTATATTATAATGCTCCATAATCAATATTTAATTAAATCAATTAAATATTAATATCTCTCTCGATATATACCCGATGCACAAACCGTCTGAAGCTGATGAACACTGAAGTGATTCAGAAGGCTACCAATCCATACTGCTAAAAATAGCAGGGGTCCCACGCTGAGTGCTGAATACTGCTAAAAATAGCAACTCAGGCTAGAAGTGTCCGAACGAGCCCGAACGAAAACCAACTGATCAAGTACTGACAAACTGAAGCTGAGCCCAACTCCATCAAGACCCTCTATCCAAACTATCAGCCTACGAGGGTCGCATAATAGGCCAATCTAGTGCTCTGAGAGATGTCAATGAGAAGGGGACATGACATTGTCTTATCTTCGGCAGGCTTAACCTGGATGTTAGAATGATGATTAGCCAACGCAGATTGGTCAGACCTTCACGTCTTATTATTCTTTGATTGTGGTCACTCTTCTATGATGACTATCGTGACTAACACTGAATACTCTGAAACGACTTTAAAAGATGTATGCTTCGCTGAATATGGTAAGGCCCGTAGTAATAAATTCGTATTAACTTATGTCTGGTCCGTGCTAGTTAGAACTAATGCCACTACTTGAATGATACTGATTTTCTCTTAAATATTTTAAATAGCTCCTATGTGTTGTTAGTTTTGGGCCATATCAAAAATCCTCCCCAATTTGTGCTCCTACAATAGTGACTCCACGTCCCCGACCAACTTCACTATAACGCTTCCAGAGGCAAGACTTAGTATTGTATGCAAGTATAACTGTTTATAATGTATGTTAGCTTGTATCATCAAACTTGGTATTGAGAAACAAACATTGTGTAAATGCTTGTATTTTATATATTTTAATATTATAGCCTAATGATTATAATATTTAAGTTGTTAATGTTTATATTTTATTATTATAATGTTATATATAAATATTATAATTATAATCATATTAATATTTATATTTTATATTTGACTATTAGTTATAATATTATTGGTGATAATTATAATTATAACGATATTTTAAATTGCATTTTATATTTGATATTAATTCAATATTCAAGCACTTTGTATTTACGTGTTACAATTTTGGGGACATGGCAGTCCTCCCCTCCCAAATTTGCTTGTCCTCAAGCAACTTAGGGTTGGGCTGATCCAAACATCTTAGTTCCCTTAATTGGGAATGCCCTAAATTTGTCCAATTTCTAAATCTAAATAAACAAGGGATGAGGGAATCTTTTCCACTTGATTGAAGTCATGATCGAGGGTTTGCACACAACTAGAATCATTCATCCTCATTCACCTCATCAATACCAAGCAGTAGATTATTAGATGTTAGTAAACTTATGTAAAGTATCCTAATGTCCTTGGAGAGTTCAACCATAAGAGAGTATAGGAAGTATGACTTGATGGGGAGTCTAGGATCCATCATGCCAACTCTTTCCTTTTCTCTTATGATTTAGCCTTTCAAGTCTACTTAGTCCTCCCTTATAGAAAAAGTTCTCCATTATAGGACATAATGTCCTGCACTGCAATGTCCTCCATTATAGGCCGCAATGACCACCATTTCGATCACAATGACTACCATTATCGATCGCAATGTCTGCCATTATCAGACGCAATGTCTACCATTATTGTTCGCAATGTCCGCCATTATCAAACACAATGACCGCCATTATCAGACGCAATGTCCGCCATTATCAGATGCAATGTCCGCCATTATCGGTTGCAATGAACACCATTGTCGGTCGCAATGACCACCATTATCGAATACTTGGTGTCTCAACTCCTCTAGACCCTAAGGCAGTACCCTCAGATACACCAGAAGCAAGTACCCCCTTGGCCCAAGTGGGCTCATCTTGTTCCCTCCTGGGTAGCATATCTAGAAGAGGTCTTCATTGTCCTATTGGCTCAACTCCTCTAGACCCAAAGGCAATACTCGTTGAGACAACGATAGTACCCCCTTGGCCCATGTGGGCTCATCTTGTCCCCTCCTAGGTGGCGTATCTAAAAGAGGTCTTCATTGTTATCTACCTTTGCAATACTCTTGTAAAGTCTTTTAGATTGCATTGCTGCCCTGGTTCCCACACATTTCTTTTTCCCACTTGTCATAGGTTGTCACTTCTTCAAATGCTTGCAAATGTTTTTGAAATTTAGATTATTGTGTACAACTGCGAAGAGTCTCCAAAGTCTTGTATCCTCTTGTTTGACCTTTCTTCCACAAGATGGCGGGATTATGCTCTGATACCACTTATAATGTCCCCTCCTAGATTTATCTGTAGTCTTTTAAATTTAGATAATCAAATAGATTAAAATCAATAACTTTCGATCGTAAGTTCTTAATCCTGTTAAGAGTTGTTATCTCTCAAAAACGCAGGCTAGATGCCTCAAGAAGATGCCAACTTCTTGATACGCTTTAGGGTAACAGACAAGGTTAAGAAAACTCAACCTTCTACTCCTTAGGTAATGCTGAACCTAGGTGGGTATACCTAATTGACTCAGGAAAGCTCAATCTTATTCAATTAATCTACAATGGCAATTCTGAAATGAATTAACACTGGATTTAATGATTAGTACATACCAATATTTGAAAAGGATAGACTAAAAACTTAACAAGCATGGAGAATGTGAATGAAACTTAAACTGAGAAGTAAGACCAGTGCCTTATGGGATTTACGGAGTCAAGAAAATTTCAAAGACGGGTTTATTTTACTGGCAAACATTCAAGCTGTTTAGTATTTTATTTGGTTTATAACTTGTATAAACATGCCATTTATGATCATTGAGTTTCTTCTTAATAATCCCAATTTATATTCCCTGTTTATTATGATCAACGCAAATAATTTTAATCTTTGCTGGAAAGAAACAATGAATTGATCATACAAATACAGCAAATGTGCATTGATGAATGATGTAAAAACTTGTTTACATAAATCCAAACAACCAGGAAACACAAAATAAGGAGACAACCTCAATAATACTAATTAATAATTACCATAAACAACTGATGCCAGAAAATGTTACGCCATTATATTAAAATTTTGTTCTTTTGATATCTCCATCATTTACATATGCTACCAGTCTTATCCCCCTTTTTTTACAAAAAGCCCCACTCTTTTGTCTCTTGAAAGCGGCTTTTATACATGCAGAATATGAAAGGACGCGTCCCTTCAGAAATAAGATTAAACAAAATACGAAAAGCCTTGAAGACAATTAAGCCCTTGTTAACCATAAGTGAGTTGTAGCAAGGTAATCCAAGTAATCTTGACAATTAAAAGTATCCGCATCTTCAACGGCATTCCGAATTGCGGTTTCCATTCTAATCATATCTTCCACCCGCTCACTCACGTCTTCTAGAGATGTATCTTCCGCAGAGGATGTCTTCATAACCTCTTTCAGCATCGCACCACACTCGTTCCTCCACCTAGCAGCATCCTTGACTTCTCCTTTAGCATCAAAAAGTGTAACCATAACTGTATTAGCAGCTTCAGTCAATCCATTTTTGTCCCCGAGCAACTCATCATAAAACTTCTGATGACGACTGATAATATTATTTGCTCCTTCAGTTGCAGTGCTACCAACCTCGTTACGCATGGTCAATTCTTGAAATTTATCCATTACCCGTTCCTTCATCCTCTCATGCTCTTTTATTGCATTCATAGTAGAGGAAAACTTTCCCCACAACTGATTCAGCCAAGATGTCAAATTGATCTGCCGCTTCTTTACAATTGTTGTAATAGCATCGTACCTTCCTTGATTATAAGCACTCGATCCAACCCAATGTTCTTTTGTCTGGGAACTTTCTCCTTGAGTAAGCATTTTGGTTGGCATTGCAGGAACACCTACCAAATCTTTCAACCTATCATTCTCTCTGAGCAGTCTCTCATTATTTACTTTATACATCTCTCGTTCCCTTATCAACGCCTGAATCTGTGCTTTATTCAATTTGGCAATATCAATACCAATTTCTGCAGTAACCACAGGGTCTACCTCTCCAACCTTTAAGGTCATGACATGACCAAATGCCTTTTCAGTATCAATCACCACTGATTTCCTATGAGATGGGTACAAAGCCCATATCATTAATGAACCTTCATCAGTGTTAAATTTCGATCCTGCATATACCTCCATTACCTTATCCTTATCCAATTTATGCACAGTGTTAGTATCCTTCAGAAAACTATCAAATACTAATGCAGAATTTAAATCAAGACCAGGGAAAATCATTACTCCAGCATTCTCCAACATTTTCCTCCCCTTTTCAGGAGTCATATTTGCCATTTCCTCATCTACACATCTTCGTAATTGGTCCAGAAGCTGCTCCTCATTCCCAGAAGTGATTGAACCAACTCCTTCCCTTATTTCTTTTCCTTTCTGTTTGTACAAAAATGATTTAAATTCTGGAGAGTTTATAAATTCATTATCTGAAACAAATGACCTATACTCCATATGCCTCACATCAATATCTCCTGTCTCCAGACTCTGTTCCCTAACCGGGCAAACATATTTCTGAGTCCTCTGTCTAGACATCTTCTCTGTTATACCCTGTGGTACTTTACACGCTGGAATGTCTTCACTTCCAGAAGACAAATATCCTGTATCCTGTAGTCCCTGATTATAACTCTCAACCACAGCTTCAGCTTCTTCCTCATCCAGATTTCTGATCATATCATCAAAAAGATAAGGCACATGATGATACTTCCCAAAATTAATCCTCTCCTTAGCTGAGTTGATATACCCCTCAGGATCAAAATCCTTCCTAGGTGGTCCCCTTTTCATATTGTATTGCAACAATTTATCAAGAATTGA
This sequence comes from Sequoiadendron giganteum, assembly GCA_007115665.2. Lineage (NCBI taxonomy): Eukaryota > Viridiplantae > Streptophyta > Pinopsida > Cupressales > Cupressaceae > Sequoiadendron > Sequoiadendron giganteum. The sequence continues at coordinate 37,082,244 of CM021108.1, forward strand.
ATTATATCCTTCCTTTGCTAACACAGTGAAATCACCAAAACATAATGTGCTAGGCATGAAAGCCTGTTTCCCATATGAACTAAAAAGCATCACATTACTAAAGTCCCATATGAACTAAAAAGCATCACATTACTAAAGTCCAATTGCCTAACAATCTCCAAATAAGCAATTCTATTTGGAACTGTCCTTGGTAAAATAAAAGGAGTATCCTCAAACCCATACACCCTAATCATTGTGGCTCCCTCCAAACAGTACCAATCACCCCAATTATGATCAATTGGCCCATTGAAATCCTTTGGCTGAAGAAACCTCTTAATCTCAGGGGTTAATGAGTAATTACAAGGATGTCTATACAATTTGTATAAAGTTTTCACAAAATACTCTTCAAAATGAATGAAACTAGAGTTAACAAACCTGCTATCCCAAATAGCAGTCCACAATTGAATAGGCAATGCTTCACCCTCTTTTCCAACCTGAGAAATCTTCATCTCTGATGGCCATACTCCCAACTCTTGTCCATAATACAACACTAAGTGCATCAGTAGTGAATAATGCCTTAAATGAACAATAGAAGCTCCACTCTTTATGGCTATCAACCCTGAATCAAGCTCTTTGGCAATATATGAAGCATAATCAAATGGCCTGGAGTTGTGATACTGGATGTCTGCTGTGATAACCATTGGCACAATTGACATGAGCTCTGGGGCATCCATTCCCAATACTTGACATACTGAAAAATATGTATACTTCATATAAGATTCAAACAAATCTACATGATAAGGAGGCCCCTCAGAATCTTGTAACGGTTCTGAACTGTTACCCCTTTTAATCCTATGAATAGGCAACCTCCAGCCCTTATATGTTGTATCCATTCGTGAAAATTCTTTCTCCAACTCTTCACAATTGATTTCCTCATTACAAAACCCTTCTAGCTTGAAAACTTCACCTATGGCTTCTCGGGATACATGTATCTGTGGCTTTCCGGATGGGTCACATATAGCCTTATGCTTTGGATCATAGTTATCAGCAAGAAGTTTTACCAATTCCGTATTCACAAAGACATTAGGGCATACCAGTTTCCCCACATTCAATTTCCATGGGTTGCAAACTGGTTCAAAACGGTGCCTTCTATGATAATGGAAATTGAAAAGCTCGTAACCCCTAATTGCAGTCCAGACATCACCTATGAACTTACATTTGTCATCCAATTTATCTACCTCAGCCCTAAGCTGTGCAGATCTCCTTGCTTTTGGGCCCGAGCCAGGCAGTTGGTCAATAAGATCCTGATTTAATCTTCTCTCAACGCCCTCCTGTTCTGTATCAACCTTTTGCTTTTTTCCTTTTGATGAGCTGGTCACAGCCAGCTTTCTACCTTTACCCTTTCCAGAACCAGAGGACTCCATTTTTAAAATTTATATAATCGAAAACACAAGAGCCAAGAAATAATCACTTACAGTCTTATACTTTGAGCTTTTCAAATTGAGAATAGCCCTGGTTCTCTGCTTCTCACACCAACTCTTCTGCAATCATTTCGGATAAAAGAAATGATTCAATTCCTACTGTATTATTCCGTCGCGCCATTAATGAAACACGAACGAACATCAATTTGAAACTGGCACTGTCGCATCAGATGTCCCTTCGGTAAGAGATTTTCAAATCTGGGGCGAAATCATATTCAACGTCTATCACATCCTTTCGTCAAGACAAAAGTATAGTCTTATCGAAATTCAGACTCCAAATATGACAACTGCTACTCCATTTTACATGTCGTCATAACATTCTGAGTCGGGGAGACATCACATAGATTCCACCATCTCACACCGATATACATCCCCTTCACACTGTGGTTACCAAGAAACTTTACCGTTCTGGCCGAAAACTTAACACTTCGGCATATCCTCTGAACTGTCTCACCGAAAAACTATAACTGAAATTATATTTTCGGCAAGACAATAAAGCTTCGAGAAGACTCATACCGATATCAAATGTCTTACCGAAAACATCTCCATAGACTTCTTTCATTCGGTGAGACTTACCTCGAACCACTTTGTCGATGTAACATTTGAACCTCGATGAAGCTTACGCCGAAGGATCCTTTTCTTAGCGATACATATCTCCATCGGTATATATTTCGAGTCAGCAAGACACCAATACCTTTTCCAGCAGTCCCAAGATTTCCTTACATCAAGTTCGGCAAAACAAATGTGACCTCGCCAAGACTCTCCCCGAAGATTTTAAGTCACATCGAAATATTTTGCATATAAGTCAATCGGCAAGACATAAGGATGTCGCTATGACTTCATGCCGATACTTATTAGTTAGGCCGAAACGACCCCTCCATATTCCAGTCGGCAAGACTTACTAAGTTCGCTGTGATGTTATGACGATGCTCCAACATATGCCGGTATGAGTCTTTTAGTTGCCGAAACATTCTGCAAAGTCCCGCCGACTATCTGCAACCAATACATGTTAATGATAACACATCTCGGGAAGACTTCTACCATGTCTTGCCGATAGGGATCTTTTAATGAAACAAAAGGGAGCAAGTGAATTCAAGAAGGGTCAAACAACATAGAATAGGCCAATTAATGACATGAGGAGACTTTATGCTTAATGTAAGGGCTTTAATGATGGAACCTCACAAATGCGATAGGCTGTAAAATTTAAAATTTCTACAGTTCCAACAGTTCCCACACATTTCTTTTTCCCACTTGTCATAGGTTGTCACTTCTTCAAATGCTTGCAAATGTTTTTGAAATTTAGATTATTGTGTACAACTACGAAGAGTCTCCAAAGTCTTGTATCCTCTTGTTTGACCTTTCTTCCACAAGATGGCAGGATTATGCTCTGATACCACTTATAATGTCCCCTCCTAGATTTATCTGTAGTCTTTTAAATTTAGATAATCAAATAGATTAAAATCAATAACTTTCGATCGTAAGTTCTTAATCCTGTTAAGAGTTGTCTTCAATTGCTACTATTGTCTTGATTATCAGATTATATACTTGTATAATATGCTAAGGATTTGCTGATAAGGACGAGCTTGCCCACTATGAAATATGGTGTATAGTGTGCAATAGTAAATGTCCTAAGAACATAGAAAGAACACTTTAATATGTATATCATTCTGATCTTATTATTTGATTACCGACAACCGATTTGTGGAGTGGGTAAGTGTCCTTCTTGGTTCACTGCTTTTGAATATGCCTCTCTTAGAATATGTGAATTTTCTCCTAGCTATGTATCTAATATTCTTTATTATTGTGCAATCCATAGCATTGATCAACCGGCCCTCCTCGCAATGTCCTGATCTATTAGTAATACTTCCTATTCCATATTCCATGATCTCATAAAGATTGATCTTCTATACAATCTGATCCAAGGCTCCCAAGGAGTGCTAGATACCTGCTAATTGTTCTCTCTAAATATCCAACTTATCCCCACCTTTCAATTGGGCATATCTTCCCATTTTTATATCCCGATTCTGGCCCAAAAGACATAGCCCTTTTATTGCATCGTTTTGATAAGGGCATGTCTCTTTGTTTCATTTAACTAGTTATGCTCTTCTAATGGCTTCTTTGGAATAATTAATTTACTAATATCGTTCCTTGTTAGAGATCATCAATTTGCCATCCTAAATAATACGATTTGCTCAAATCGGCATCCTTTCATATCTCCTTGTCTTATCTTCGACAGGCTTAACCTGGATGTTAGAACAATGATTAGCCAACGTGGATTGGTCAGCCCTTCACGCCTTATTATTCTTTGATTGTAGTCACTCTTCTATGATAACTATCGTGACTAACACTGAATACTTTGAAACGACTTCAAATGATGTATGCTTTGCCGAATATAGGAAGGCCCGTAGTAATAAATTCGTATTGACTCATGTTTGGCCCATGCTAGTTAGAATTGATGCCACTACTTGAATGATACCGATTTTCTCTTAAATATTTTAAATAGCTCCTCTGTGTTGTTAGTTTCGGGCCATATCAAAAATCCTCCGCAATTCGTGCTCCTACAGTAGTGACTCCACGTCCCCGACCAATTTCACTATAACACTTCTAGAGGCAAGACTTAGTATTGTATGCAAGTATAATTGTTTGTAATGTATGTTAGCTTGTATCGTCAAACTTGGTATTGAGAAACATTGATTGTGTAAATGCTTGTAATTTATGTTAAATTTATATATTTTAATATTATAGCCTAATAATTATAATATTTAAGTTGTTAATGCTTATATTTTAATATTATAATTATATTAATATTTTATATTTGACTATTAATTATAATATTATTGGTGATAATTATAATTATAACGATATTTTAAATTGCATTTTATATTTGATATTAATTCAATATTCCAGCACTTTGTATTTACGTGTTACAATTTTGGGGACATGACAATGATCTTTTGAGATTTAAGATTTTGCTTCAAAAACATTTTCTATTACTCTATCTTGAGCTATTTGATTCAAAACCTATTAAGTTGAGCTTTGCAATCGCTTCCTTTGTCATATAATTTCCCTTTCACAATCTTCATATAGTTCCCTTTGACATTGTTCTAGAAATTGCAAGTATTGTTAAATCACAAAAATGAACTAGTAGATTCTTGTTTTGTAATATATAATATCTGCTCAACAAAGGAAAGCTGTCCTTTTAATTACTTTCTTGAGCGTGAGGATTTTGAGATCCTAGAGGCCAACTCGGATAATCATGAGGTTGGATGACTTAGGAGAGGCTCCTAACCAAGAGCTTCATCATCAGGACCTGCAGCCCTCTAGAATAGCTCTATTTGTAGTAGCAAGAGCCATTGGCTATATTTGATTTTTTGGAACTTTGCTGTAGTGGCCAACCCCGTTCTGAGTTTCTTTGACTTTAGATTTTTTTATTATTTTTTGAATGTTTTCAGTTGGGTCTGTGATTCGTTTAATCAATCTTGTCTCATAACATTGCATGGCATATAACAGATAACATTCAAAATGGACTGATCAAACCACTAATTATCAACTTAAATACTTCTATCCTCATACATTCAACTGAACACAACAATAGAGGAACAGAGACAACCACAAACTTCTGTAGGTTCAATCTGAGCATGAATAAGGTAGATATTGGTGTGTTCTTGGACTTAGAAACGAACAACAGTTGTATGTATTCTGAACTTAATACAAAGCTATAACAGTCGATCCATTTCCTCCTTAACAACAGACCAAAATATTGCAGCCATAACAATGGGTTGCAACTTGATATCACAGATTTAAAGCAATATTATCTAATGCAGATACAATGAATCTCAGACCTTTCTGGGTAGTTATATTGAGCAGAAATATGAATGCTTGTACTCAGAAATGTACAGCATACAATAAGAAATACACAGAATAAACTAACTGTCTGAAACAGCAGATAGAGGTGAATGTAAAAATGATATTCAGACCTGATAAAATCGCCCGAGTCATAAATGCATAACAGCTCCAACCAGAATGTCTATATTGAAAAAATAAACCCTACTCCATAGCCGCTATGACTCCCCACGACTTCCCTACAGGCAACTGAACCTCTGTTTAAAGCCCCACACAGCCTCTGATATTGATTTCACACCTGATAGCAGCAAATACCATGCACCTGTAGCCTCACGTTTGAACTGAGATCACAGCAACTCCTAAAAAGGAAATGTAAGGTCTGAAAGAAGATCGCACGCAGCTTGTTAAACCTCCTATGTCCTCCATTTTGGCTCCATACATTCACAAATGCCTGTGCACAGTAACTTCAGGTCCAAATAGAGGGTTTGATAGCTGCGTTCAAACCAGCTTAATGCTTGTACTCACCAAGGAGAGGCTAAACCTTATCAGATTAATAAACCCACACGCCTAAACCAGCTTAATGGTTGTCCACTGTAGCAACATACTGTAGCATGCCAAAACTTCACCAAACTGAATCAATTGAAAGCCCAAATGAAGCTCCTGTGTGAAGCCTCCAATATCCTCTCCTGATGTGGTCTTTCACACATGAAGAAAGGCGATCTTGCAGAGGTTTTCGTCTCAACAAGTCGATATCAAAACCTAGAGCCAAGCTCCAAAGCCAATGCACAAGAATATCCAGAAAACCCCCCATGAAAGAGAGCTCCTCAATCTCTTTTATAACGCTCTCAAGAGAGTTCATTCATTCACCTTGCCAATGTGGGATAAACAAAATCACTTTTTTACCTTTTCCTATTTTTTCGGGGATTTTGGTTTTTTCCACACTATTTTATTGCAATTGCTTTGTTCCCCTATTTTATCGTGATTCCTATTTTTCCGCGATTCCTATTTTTTCCGCGATGTTTTTCCTTTAATTTTAAGTCCCCAAACATTTTATACCACCAATGAGTTATTAAATAAAGGGACTTAAAATATTTTCCACTTAACTGTAGTCCCACATTAATAAAGTTAAATATTTATATTTAACTTTATAAATTAACTTTATTAATGCATAAATAAATCATATCAATGATAATATAATTCTTCCGTCGATATTAGACAATTACCATTGATACACCAACATCACTGAAGGTTCTGACCATGCCCAAATCACGTACTATAAAAGTTAAGTATGCCCAAAACTACCTTAAACTCCTCAAAATGATCTGCAACTGAAACTGCCCAGGCCAAAAATCATCAAGATCCCTTAAAAGTCCTGGTTAGCCTACGGGACCATAGAGAAATAGGCTAACGACAACATCATACAACACGTGCTAGAAAAGGGGACATTACATTTGCACTCAATTTATAGGTTGACTTTGTAGAAACTGTATTGTTATTGAAATTTTGTCACTGTAACTATCTAGTTATTATTTATGCACTATGAAGTATGCTTTGTGCAATGCAATGTAATCATCGATATGAAGTAAACAACAAAATCCTATTTTCTACAATTCATGGGTTAAACTCTCTATTTTACTTGCTCCCTGTATCTCTATGATATGGAAATGCCCTTAAATTTCAAAAACAAACGTAGTTTTTGTCTCTTTTTCTACAATTTTTTACGTCTTTTTTAAATACGATTTTTTTCCAATTTTTTCAAAAAATCTTATACTTTTGATTTGCCAATTTTTTCCCCAAATGATTTTTGCTGCTATGGTTTCTCCTATTAAAATATAGGACAATAAACATAGCTGTGTGATCTTAATATTGTAACTTGAAACTGAGAAATGGCTTTATAAATTCAAGAATCAGTTCTAATATGCCCAACAGGAAAAACCTTCAATTTCTAATGAAGAACCAAACCTCATATATAGGAAGGATTAAAGTATTAAAAACTAAAAAGTAGAGAGTAGTCAAAAGCCATTGATGCTCTAATGGTAAATTATATATTTCCTTTGTTTGTTTGGAATATGAAATGAAAATCAGCATTAAAGAAAATTTGAGGGCAGTGTTACAAAAGATGAGACGCAAATTACTATTTGATTCAATCAAAAGACAAGTATATCAAGTAAACATGGAAACATGGAAACATTTGAATCTTGCTATTTGGTATTTTCCTTTATTTTGATTCATTACTTTAAAGTAATAATTTTAGGCATGATTGATTTGTTTAATACCTTGGAAAGACCCCTATATTAGATATTGATGACGGGTTGATAGTTCAATTCTTGAGTTCTATTTTATTCATCTTTTATGGTTGTACCAATTGTCCATAGTATTGGATTTCATAAGGCATCTATATTCAATCTTTTAAAAAAGAAAATGATTTCCACTGTATGATACATTACATTCATTTTTATGAACTACTTAGAAGTTAGAACTTAACAATAAAATATAAGTTTATTTGACATACTGTGCTTCAAGCTTTTTATTTTCTTCTAGAAGCACTTCAAGCTCTCGACAATTGACACTTTCATCCTCACTAGTAGATAGCTGTTCTGTTATAGGGATGCTTCCAGTTTCTGCGTCATCCAATGCCGGCTGCCAAAAAAAATGATTTAATTAACAGCCACACCATTTGTCACTAACATTTCTCTTGGAATGTTCAATAGAAAGCAGATCTTACATTAGTATGCTTACAACCTAGAAAGAATTGACTATAATTTCATGAATTCTAAGAAACAAAAGCATGCTTGAAAGTTAAAACAAAGTTTTGCATTTAACTGGTGCAAACTCAATACAGCACAGAAAATTCCTCCTCTAATTGACCTTAAGACATCATTAATACTAAAATATTTGTATCCAAATATTGACGTGACAAAGAAATAGTGATTAGGTAACTGTAACAACTATTTCTACCAGAAAATAGCATGCTCTACAAAATATCACCTCAACAAATGGCAAAAAGTACATATAGTATAAGGTATACATTATTTTTCAAGGATACATGGGGACATGTTGGAATGTTTGTCATTGATGTCAAAGGTAGACAAGGTTGTCAAAAAGAGTGTTGTGGAGATTAAGATGTATGAACAAGATCATCGTCATTGATGTCAAAGTATTGTTGTCATGATGGTGTTGGAAATGTTATCATCGATGTCAAGAAGGCATTCATTATTGTTATCATTGATAAATAGACGAGAGTATTGGAAATGTTGTCATTGATGTCAAAGCGAATATTGTCATTAATGTCAAAGCATATGGACGAAATCATTGACAAGATTATTGTCGTGAGAAGAGCATAAAGGTAACATAATGTTGGTCATTGATGTAAAAGGTGAGAAGACGAAGTTGTCATTACTGTCAAAGAAAGCAGATCTTTTGGTGAAGGAAATCACTACAGCCAAAGGCCACTATATCATCATCATCGAATTACATTCTGTGGTTGTCATGAGGAGCAAAATCAGATTACAAGTATAAGAAGCAGACCATTATAAATGCAGTATTAAAATAAGAGTTTTTGCAGGCTTGAGTGAAGACATAGAAGACAAAATCAGATATTCATATATATGAGATTGTCCAAGAATGAAATAATATATATTGAAGAAGGAAGCAAATACACTTACGAAATCAGTAATTATATTTAAGACAAATAGAAGGGTGCAAAATTCATCTATGAAAAGGAGCGAATGATTTAAGGAAGTGAATAAGACAAAAAACAAATAAGACAAAGAAAAAGGAAGGAGAACAAGCAGTGATCATGTCTAAGAAGATAGAAATTAAGGAAATGATTAAAAGTGAACTAGCAACTACCTTACGAAAGCAATCTATTTATTAATTAAAGGCAGCGCTTACTAAAGGTAAATTTCATTCAGAAAAGACAGCCTTTAATAATAATAAGGATGCAATTA
>CM021108.1:37091596-37163054 GCA_007115665.2 Sequoiadendron giganteum
CCTCCAAATATCTAAAGATTATTTTTACAACATTCTTATGAGATAGCTTAGGATTGGCTTGAAATTTGACAAACAAACAACAATCTTTTAAATGTATTGAGACATGCAAAAATGTTAATAAATGAACTTGTATATACACACCAACCGGTACAAGTACCAAGCATATATAGACATCTAAAACCATCTACCTTTTGAAATTGTACTTATGGAAACTCATAGCATAATTGAATATATCCAAAAAGATAATATGGACAAGACATTCTTTCCTGAGGAATGTGGAACATTCCAACAAGCCTTTGTCTTCACTTAACTTGCTAGAGTATGGGAAAAAAATTTGTCACTTGCATCTTTTACTTCAGAAGGTGTAAGGACTTGAGAATTTGGATATAACACATTTACATCTTGTTCAACTTATCTTCTAGTCTGGAAGATAAAACCCTTTCTTGCGAAGAGAATCAAACCATGACTTCGCCAAATTGTGAATGTCTTGGTAGACTTCTTTACCTTTCTGAAACTTATCTTTATGTGTGGTACACAAAATAGAAAAGATATTACTTAGGAAAGCTATACCAATCTTCCAAACATCTTTTAATTCCACAAAAAAATTCAATAGAGGTACATTTATGCATAACAAATATGCATGCCAATTGTTCAAATCCAGATCTTCATTCATACTGAGATTTTTAGCACCTTTTCCTTTTCAGGGGAAATTTTTTTTGCAAGAGAAATCTCCCCCTAAGATAATGACCCATCTCAATTTATCTTAGAATCTTGTGCAAAGTGCACAAGTGTGGTATCATCCTTCTTCTCATGGTCTTATTTCTAGACCTTTTTTATTTCCCATCTTTTGATGATTAAGGGAATCATCCTCTGATATTGAGAAGATGGCTTCACAAAATAATTTCTACAATAGTTTTCCTTATGTCCCATATTATTGCACCTATAGCACACAACATTGTGCTTTAAAACAATTTTTTTCCTCTTCACTTTAGATTTGCACTCACTAGCCTTGTGACCATAGTTGTTGCAAGCAAAGAAATATCCATGTAATAACATAGTATTGTTTCTTTGAGGTAGGAAATACCTTCCTATGCTATTATTCCTTCTCTATCTAACTCTACAATCAACAACCTTATTCCCAAAAATATTGCAAGAAAAGTAGTAACCTTGAAAGGATTGATTGAACCTGTTAGGAGCATGATGTTTTGTTGATGGAATACTTTTGAAACCTTTCTACTTCCAGTTAGAACTAGATCCACCTTATTTCTTTCCATTATGAACATTCCTTGTTTTTCTAGAGACATTCTTCTTAGAGTCTTCAATGCAGACTTTCTCTTCTTTTGTTTCAATATTTTCATTTGATTTTGAACTCTCTAGATTGGAATTCTCTATATTTTTTATCAATTTTTTTATTTTCTCTTTTGAGGGCATTCCTTAGGATGGTATTTTCTTCTTCAAACTTTAAAAATTTACTATTCAAGAAATATTTTGTCCTCTTTCCTTCTTCGACCTTTATTTTCAAATCAAAGATTACACCTTTTTCCTCTTTTATTTGATATCATATCTTTGCCTTCACTTTGAATTTTAGTTTTCCAAATTCCCTTCTTTGATTTTCGAAAGTTTCTTTTTTATACCTCTTGCTTCATCTCGAGCCTCTTCTAATGTAGAATGGATTTTTCCTTCGAAGTCAATCCCCCATTTATCTAAATTAAAGTCCCAACCTTCATGTTCCATAGATTCTAGATCCAAATTAGAGGAAAATATGTTTTCATTACTTAAGGAGAGTGAATCCTTACATATCTCAATATTATATTTTCTATCAGTAGTATTGAAAGCCATAAAGAGGGTTTCATAATTTGAGTCATTCTCCTCATCTTTAGAGTAACCACTGCTTTCTTTGGAATAGAGACCCTTCTTTACCTTATCTCTTTTACTTTTATCATTTGATTCTTTATAAGGATATTTGGATGAAAAATGAACTATTCTTCCACAATCCAAATATTTAAAAGGTAACTTACCTTTGTATTTTCTAGTAAATTTCTTTAGTATTCTCATAAAGTTTGCTTCAGCTTCATCAAGTTCGTCAATTTGATCAATAGCTTCATCTTCAATATTTTTTCTACTTTGAATGCAACTTCTTTCTTTGGATAATCTGGACCAAAATCTAGTAACATCTCAAAAGGTAAGAAAGCATTCCCAAAATGCAGGCTAGATGCCTCAAGAAGATGCCAACTTCTTGATACGCTTTAGGGTAACAGACAAGGTTAAGAAAAATCAACCTTCTACTCTTTAAGGTAATGCTAAACCTAGGTGGGTATACCTAATTGACTTAGGAAAGCTCAATCTTATTCAATTAATCTACAATGGCAATTCTGAAATGAATTAACACTGGATTTAATGATTAGTACATACCAATATTTGAAAAGGATAGACTAAAAAATTAACAAGCGTGGAGAATGTGAATGAAACTTAAACTGAGAAGTAAGACCAGTACCTTCTGGGATTTATAGAGTCAAGAAAATTTCAAAGACGGGTTTATTTTACTAGCAAACATTCAAGCTGTTTAGTATTTTATTTGGTTTATAACTTGTATAAACATGCCATTTATGATCACTGAGTTTCTTCTTAATAATCCCAATTTATATTCCCTGTTTATTATGATCAACGCAAAGAATTTTAATCTTTGCTGGAAAGAAACAATGAATTGATCATACAAATACAGCAAATGTGCATTGATGAATGATGTAAAAACTTGTTTACATAAATCCAAACAACCAGGAAACACAAAATAAGGAGACAACCTCAATAATACTAATTAATAATTACCATAAACAACTGATGCCAGAAAATGTTACGCCATTATATTAAAATTTTGTTCTTTTGATATCTCCATCATTTACATATGCTACCAGTCTTATCCCCCTTTTTTTACAAAAAGCCCCACTCTTTTGTCTCTTGAAAGCGGCTTTTATACATGCAGAATATGAAAGGACGCGTCCCTTCAGAAATAAGATTAAACAAAATACGAAAAGCTTTGAAGACAATTAAGCCCTTGTTAACCATAAGTGAGTTGTAGCAAGGTAATCCAAGTAATCTTGACAATTAAAAGTATCTGCATCTTCAACGGCATTCCGAATTGCGGTTTCCATTCTAATCATATCTTCCACCCGCTCACTCACGTCTTCTAGAGATGTATCTTCCACAGAGGATGTCTTCATAACCTCTTTCAGCATCGCACCACACTCGTTCCTCCACCTAGCAGCATCCTTGACTTCTCCTTTAGCATCAAAAAGTGTAACCATAACTGTATTAGCAGCTTCAGTCAATCCATTTTTGTCCCCGAGCAACTCATCATAAAACTTCTGATGATGACTGATAATATTATTTGCTCCTTCAGTTGCAGTGCTACCAACCTCGTTACGCATGGTCAATTCTTGAAATTTATCCATTACCCGTTCCTTCATCCTCTCATGCTCTTTTATTGCATTCATAGTAGAGGAAAACTTTCCCCACAACTGATTCAGCCAAGATGTCAAATTGATCTGCCGCTTCTTTACAATTGTTGTAATAGCATCGTACCTTCCTTGATTATAAGCACTCGATCCAACCCAATGTTCTTTTGTCTGGGAACTTTCTCCTTGAGTAAGCATTTTGGTTGGCATTGCAGGAACACCTACCAAATCTTTCAACCTATCATTCTCTCTGAGCAGTCTCTCATTATTTGCTTTATACATCTCTCGTTCCCTTATCAACGCCTGAATTGTGCTTTATTCAATTTGGCAATATCAATACCAATTTCTGCAGTAACCACAGGGTCTACCTCTCCAACCTTTAAGGTCATGACATGACCAAATGCCTTTTCAGTATCAATCACCACTGATTTCCTATGAGATGGGTACAAAGCCCATATCATTAATGAACCTTCATCAGTGTTAAATTTCGATCCTGCATATACCTCCATTACCTTATCCTTATCCAATTTATGCACAGTGTTAGTATCCTTCAGAAAACTATCAAATACTAATGCAGAATTTAAATCAAGACCAGGGAAAATCATTACTCCAGCATTCTCCAACATTTTCCTCCCCTTTTCAGGAGTCATATTTGCCATTTCCTCATCTACACATCTTCGTAATTGGTCCAGAAGCTGCTCCTCATTCCCAGAAGTGATTGAACCAACTCCTTCCCTTATTTCTTTTCCTTTCTGTTTGTACAAAAATGATTTAAATTCTGGAGAGTTTATAAATTCATTATCTGAAACAAATGACCTATACTCCATATGCCTCACATCAATATCTCCTATCTCCAGACTCTGTTCCCTAACCGGGCAAACATATTTCTGAGTCCTCTGTCTAGACATCTTCTCTGTTATACCCTGTGGTACTTTACACGCTGGAATGTCTTCACTTCCAGAAGACAAATATCCTGTATCCTGTAGTCCCTGATTATAACTCTCAACCACAGCTTCAGCTTCTTCCTCATCCAGATTTCTGATCATATCATCAAAAAGATAAGGCACATGATGATACTTCCCAAAATTAATCCTCTCCTTAGCTGAGTTGATATACCCCTCAGGATCAAAATCCTTCCTAGGTGGTCCCCTTTTCATATTGTATTGCAACAATTTATCAAGAATTGAATTATATCCTTCCTTTGCTAACACAGTGAAATCACCAAAACATAATGTGCTAGGCATGAAAGCCTGTTTCCCATATGAACTAAAAAGCATCACATTACTAAAGTCCAATTGCCTAACAATCTCCAAATAAGCAATTCTATTTGGAACTGTCCTTGGTAAAATAAAAGGAGTATCCTCAAACCCATACACCCTAATCATTGTGGCTCCCTCCAAACAGTACCAATCACCCCAATTATGATCAATTGGCCCATTGAAATCCTTTGGCCGAAGAAACCTCTTAATCTCAGGGGTTAATGAGTAATTACAAGGATGTCTATACAATTTGTATAAAGTTTTCACAAAATACTCTTCAAAATGAATGAAACTAGAGTTAACAAACCTGCTATCCCAAATAGCAGTCCACAATTGAATAGGCAATGCTTCACCCTCTTTTCCAACCTGAGAAATCTTCATCTCTGATGGCCATACTCCCAACTCTTGTCCATAATACAACACTAAGTGCATCAGTAGTGAATAATGCCTTAAATGAACAATAGAAGCTCCACTCTTTATGGCTATCAACCCTGAATCAAGCTCTTTGGCAATATATGAAGCATAATCAAATGGCCTGGAGTTGTGATACTGGATGTCTGCTGTGATAACCATTGGCACAATTGACATGAGCTCTGGGGCATCCATTCCCAATACTTGACATACTGAAAAATATGTATACTTCATATAAGATTCAAACAAATCTACATGATAAGGAGGCCCCTCAGAATCTTGTAACGGTTCTGAACTGTTACCCCTTTTAATCCTATGAATAGGCAACCTCCAGCCCTTATATGTTGTATCCATTTGTGAAAATTCTTTCTCCAACTCTTCACAATTGATTTCCTCATTACAAAACCCTTCTAGCTTGAAAACTTCACCTATGGCTTCTCGGGATACATGTATCTGTGGCTTTCCGGATGGGTCACATATAGCCTTATGCTTTGGATCATAGTTATCAGCAAGAAGTTTTACCAATTCCGTATTCACAAAGACATTAGGGCATACCAGTTTCCCCACATTCAATTTCCATGGGTTGCAAACTGGTTCAAAACGGTGCCTTCTATGATAATGGAAATTGAAAAGCTCGTAACCCCTAATTGCAGTCCAGACATCACCTATGAACTTACATTTGTCATCCAATTTATCTACCTCAGCCCTAAGCTGTGCAGATCTCCTTGCTTTTGGGCCCGAGCCAGGCAGTTGGTCAATAAGATCCTGATTTAATCTTCTCTCAACGCCCTCCTGTTCTGTATCAACCTTTTGCTTTTTTCCTTTTGATGAGCTGGTCACAGCCAGCTTTCTACCTTTACCCTTTCCAGAACCAGAGGACTCCATTTTTAAAATTTATATAATCGAAAACACAAGAGCCAAGAAATAATCACTTACAGTCTTATACTTTGAGCTTTTCAAATTGAGAATAGCCCTGGTTCTCTGCTTCTCACACCAACTCTTCTGCAATCATTTCGGATAAAAGAAATGATTCAATTCCTACTGTATTATTCCGTCGCGCCATTAATGAAACACGAACGAACATCAATTTGAAACTGGCACTGTCGCATCAGATGTCCCTTCGGTAAGAGATTTTCAAATCTGGGGCGAAATCATATTCAACGTCTATCACATCCTTTCGTCAAGACAAAAGTATAGTCTTATCGAAATTCAGACTCCAAATATGACAACTGCTACTCCATTTTACATGTCGTCATAACATTCTGAGTCGGGGAGACATCACATAGATTCCACCATCTCACACCGATATACATCCCCTTCACACTGTGGTTACCAAGAAACTTTACCGTTCTGGCCGAAAACTTAACACTTCGGCATATCCTCTGAACTGTCTCACCGAAAAACTATAACTGAAATTATATTTTCGGCAAGACAATAAAGCTTCGGGAAGACTCATACCGATATCAAATGTCTTACCGAAAACATCTCCATAGACTTCTTTCATTCGGTGAGACTTACCTCGAACCACTTTGTCGATGTAACATTTGAACCTCGATGAAGCTTACGCCGAAGGATCCTTTTCTTAGCGATACATATCTCCATCGGTATATATTTCGAGTCAGCAAGACACCAATACCTTTTCCAGCAGTCCCAAGATTTCCTTACATCAAGTTCGGCAAAACAAATGTGACCTCGCCAAGACTCTCCCCGAAGATTTTAAGTCACATCGAAATATTTTGCATATAAGTCAATCGGCAAGACATAAGGATGTCGCTATGACTTCATGCCGATACTTATTAGTTAGGCCGAAACGACCCCTCCATATTCCAGTCGGCAAGACTTACTAAGTTCGCTGTGATGTTATGACGATGCTCCAACATATGCCGGTATGAGTCTTTTAGTTGCCGAAACATTCTGCAAAGTCCCGCCGACTATCTGCAACCAATACATGTTAATGATAACACATCTCGGGAAGACTTCTACCATGTCTTGCCGATAGGGATCTTTTAATGAAACAAAAGGGAGCAAGTGAATTCAAGAAGGGTCAAACAACATAGAATAGGCCAATTAATGACATGAGGAGACTTTATGCTTAATGTAAGGGCTTTAATGATGGAACCTCACAAATGCGATAGGCTGTAAAATTTAAAATTTCTACAGTTCCAACAGTTCCCACACATTTCTTTTTCCCACTTGTCATAGGTTGTCACTTCTTCAAATGCTTGCAAATGTTTTTGAAATTTAGATTATTGTGTACAACTACGAAGAGTCTCCAAAGTCTTGTATCCTCTTGTTTGACCTTTCTTCCACAAGATGGCAGGATTATGCTCTGATACCACTTATAATGTCCCCTCCTAGATTTATCTGTAGTCTTTTAAATTTAGATAATCAAATAGATTAAAATCAATAACTTTCGATCGTAAGTTCTTAATCCTGTTAAGAGTTGTCTTCAATTGCTACTATTGTCTTGATTATCAGATTATATACTTGTATAATATGCTAAGGATTTGCTGATAAGGACGAGCTTGCCCACTATGAAATATGGTGTATAGTGTGCAATAGTAAATGTCCTAAGAACATAGAAAGAACACTTTAATATGTATATCATTCTGATCTTATTATTTGATTACCGACAACCGATTTGTGGAGTGGGTAAGTGTCCTTCTTGGTTCACTGCTTTTGAATATGCCTCTCTTAGAATATGTGAATTTTCTCCTAGCTATGTATCTAATATTCTTTATTATTGTGCAATCCATAGCATTGATCAACCGGCCCTCCTCGCAATGTCCTGATCTATTAGTAATACTTCCTATTCCATATTCCATGATCTCATAAAGATTGATCTTCTATACAATCTGATCCAAGGCTCCCAAGGAGTGCTAGATACCTGCTAATTGTTCTCTCTAAATATCCAACTTATCCCCACCTTTCAATTGGGCATATCTTCCCATTTTTATATCCCGATTCTGGCCCAAAAGACATAGCCCTTTTATTGCATCGTTTTGATAAGGGCATGTCTCTTTGTTTCATTTAACTAGTTATGCTCTTCTAATGGCTTCTTTGGAATAATTAATTTACTAATATCGTTCCTTGTTAGAGATCATCAATTTGCCATCCTAAATAATACGATTTGCTCAAATCGGCATCCTTTCATATCTCCTTGTCTTATCTTCGACAGGCTTAACCTGGATGTTAGAACAATGATTAGCCAACGTGGATTGGTCAGCCCTTCACGCCTTATTATTCTTTGATTGTAGTCACTCTTCTATGATAACTATCGTGACTAACACTGAATACTTTGAAACGACTTCAAATGATGTATGCTTTGCCGAATATAGGAAGGCCCGTAGTAATAAATTCGTATTGACTCATGTTTGGCCCATGCTAGTTAGAATTGATGCCACTACTTGAATGATACCGATTTTCTCTTAAATATTTTAAATAGCTCCTCTGTGTTGTTAGTTTCGGGCCATATCAAAAATCCTCCGCAATTCGTGCTCCTACAGTAGTGACTCCACGTCCCCGACCAATTTCACTATAACACTTCTAGAGGCAAGACTTAGTATTGTATGCAAGTATAATTGTTTGTAATGTATGTTAGCTTGTATCGTCAAACTTGGTATTGAGAAACATTGATTGTGTAAATGCTTGTAATTTATGTTAAATTTATATATTTTAATATTATAGCCTAATAATTATAATATTTAAGTTGTTAATGCTTATATTTTAATATTATAATTATATTAATATTTTATATTTGACTATTAATTATAATATTATTGGTGATAATTATAATTATAACGATATTTTAAATTGCATTTTATATTTGATATTAATTCAATATTCCAGCACTTTGTATTTACGTGTTACAATTTTGGGGACATGACAATGATCTTTTGAGATTTAAGATTTTGCTTCAAAAACATTTTCTATTACTCTATCTTGAGCTATTTGATTCAAAACCTATTAAGTTGAGCTTTGCAATCGCTTCCTTTGTCATATAATTTCCCTTTCACAATCTTCATATAGTTCCCTTTGACATTGTTCTAGAAATTGCAAGTATTGTTAAATCACAAAAATGAACTAGTAGATTCTTGTTTTGTAATATATAATATCTGCTCAACAAAGGAAAGCTGTCCTTTTAATTACTTTCTTGAGCGTGAGGATTTTGAGATCCTAGAGGCCAACTCGGATAATCATGAGGTTGGATGACTTAGGAGAGGCTCCTAACCAAGAGCTTCATCATCAGGACCTGCAGCCCTCTAGAATAGCTCTATTTGTAGTAGCAAGAGCCATTGGCTATATTTGATTTTTTGGAACTTTGCTGTAGTGGCCAACCCCGTTCTGAGTTTCTTTGACTTTAGATTTTTTTATTATTTTTTGAATGTTTTCAGTTGGGTCTGTGATTCGTTTAATCAATCTTGTCTCATAACATTGCATGGCATATAACAGATAACATTCAAAATGGACTGATCAAACCACTAATTATCAACTTAAATACTTCTATCCTCATACATTCAACTGAACACAACAATAGAGGAACAGAGACAACCACAAACTTCTGTAGGTTCAATCTGAGCATGAATAAGGTAGATATTGGTGTGTTCTTGGACTTAGAAACGAACAACAGTTGTATGTATTCTGAACTTAATACAAAGCTATAACAGTCGATCCATTTCCTCCTTAACAACAGACCAAAATATTGCAGCCATAACAATGGGTTGCAACTTGATATCACAGATTTAAAGCAATATTATCTAATGCAGATACAATGAATCTCAGACCTTTCTGGGTAGTTATATTGAGCAGAAATATGAATGCTTGTACTCAGAAATGTACAGCATACAATAAGAAATACACAGAATAAACTAACTGTCTGAAACAGCAGATAGAGGTGAATGTAAAAATGATATTCAGACCTGATAAAATCGCCCGAGTCATAAATGCATAACAGCTCCAACCAGAATGTCTATATTGAAAAAATAAACCCTACTCCATAGCCGCTATGACTCCCCACGACTTCCCTACAGGCAACTGAACCTCTGTTTAAAGCCCCACACAGCCTCTGATATTGATTTCACACCTGATAGCAGCAAATACCATGCACCTGTAGCCTCACGTTTGAACTGAGATCACAGCAACTCCTAAAAAGGAAATGTAAGGTCTGAAAGAAGATCGCACGCAGCTTGTTAAACCTCCTATGTCCTCCATTTTGGCTCCATACATTCACAAATGCCTGTGCACAGTAACTTCAGGTCCAAATAGAGGGTTTGATAGCTGCGTTCAAACCAGCTTAATGCTTGTACTCACCAAGGAGAGGCTAAACCTTATCAGATTAATAAACCCACACGCCTAAACCAGCTTAATGGTTGTCCACTGTAGCAACATACTGTAGCATGCCAAAACTTCACCAAACTGAATCAATTGAAAGCCCAAATGAAGCTCCTGTGTGAAGCCTCCAATATCCTCTCCTGATGTGGTCTTTCACACATGAAGAAAGGCGATCTTGCAGAGGTTTTCGTCTCAACAAGTCGATATCAAAACCTAGAGCCAAGCTCCAAAGCCAATGCACAAGAATATCCAGAAAACCCCCCATGAAAGAGAGCTCCTCAATCTCTTTTATAACGCTCTCAAGAGAGTTCATTCATTCACCTTGCCAATGTGGGATAAACAAAATCACTTTTTTACCTTTTCCTATTTTTTCGGGGATTTTGGTTTTTTCCACACTATTTTATTGCAATTGCTTTGTTCCCCTATTTTATCGTGATTCCTATTTTTCCGCGATTCCTATTTTTTCCGCGATGTTTTTCCTTTAATTTTAAGTCCCCAAACATTTTATACCACCAATGAGTTATTAAATAAAGGGACTTAAAATATTTTCCACTTAACTGTAGTCCCACATTAATAAAGTTAAATATTTATATTTAACTTTATAAATTAACTTTATTAATGCATAAATAAATCATATCAATGATAATATAATTCTTCCGTCGATATTAGACAATTACCATTGATACACCAACATCACTGAAGGTTCTGACCATGCCCAAATCACGTACTATAAAAGTTAAGTATGCCCAAAACTACCTTAAACTCCTCAAAATGATCTGCAACTGAAACTGCCCAGGCCAAAAATCATCAAGATCCCTTAAAAGTCCTGGTTAGCCTACGGGACCATAGAGAAATAGGCTAACGACAACATCATACAACACGTGCTAGAAAAGGGGACATTACATTTGCACTCAATTTATAGGTTGACTTTGTAGAAACTGTATTGTTATTGAAATTTTGTCACTGTAACTATCTAGTTATTATTTATGCACTATGAAGTATGCTTTGTGCAATGCAATGTAATCATCGATATGAAGTAAACAACAAAATCCTATTTTCTACAATTCATGGGTTAAACTCTCTATTTTACTTGCTCCCTGTATCTCTATGATATGGAAATGCCCTTAAATTTCAAAAACAAACGTAGTTTTTGTCTCTTTTTCTACAATTTTTTACGTCTTTTTTAAATACGATTTTTTTCCAATTTTTTCAAAAAATCTTATACTTTTGATTTGCCAATTTTTTCCCCAAATGATTTTTGCTGCTATGGTTTCTCCTATTAAAATATAGGACAATAAACATAGCTGTGTGATCTTAATATTGTAACTTGAAACTGAGAAATGGCTTTATAAATTCAAGAATCAGTTCTAATATGCCCAACAGGAAAAACCTTCAATTTCTAATGAAGAACCAAACCTCATATATAGGAAGGATTAAAGTATTAAAAACTAAAAAGTAGAGAGTAGTCAAAAGCCATTGATGCTCTAATGGTAAATTATATATTTCCTTTGTTTGTTTGGAATATGAAATGAAAATCAGCATTAAAGAAAATTTGAGGGCAGTGTTACAAAAGATGAGACGCAAATTACTATTTGATTCAATCAAAAGACAAGTATATCAAGTAAACATGGAAACATGGAAACATTTGAATCTTGCTATTTGGTATTTTCCTTTATTTTGATTCATTACTTTAAAGTAATAATTTTAGGCATGATTGATTTGTTTAATACCTTGGAAAGACCCCTATATTAGATATTGATGACGGGTTGATAGTTCAATTCTTGAGTTCTATTTTATTCATCTTTTATGGTTGTACCAATTGTCCATAGTATTGGATTTCATAAGGCATCTATATTCAATCTTTTAAAAAAGAAAATGATTTCCACTGTATGATACATTACATTCATTTTTATGAACTACTTAGAAGTTAGAACTTAACAATAAAATATAAGTTTATTTGACATACTGTGCTTCAAGCTTTTTATTTTCTTCTAGAAGCACTTCAAGCTCTCGACAATTGACACTTTCATCCTCACTAGTAGATAGCTGTTCTGTTATAGGGATGCTTCCAGTTTCTGCGTCATCCAATGCCGGCTGCCAAAAAAAATGATTTAATTAACAGCCACACCATTTGTCACTAACATTTCTCTTGGAATGTTCAATAGAAAGCAGATCTTACATTAGTATGCTTACAACCTAGAAAGAATTGACTATAATTTCATGAATTCTAAGAAACAAAAGCATGCTTGAAAGTTAAAACAAAGTTTTGCATTTAACTGGTGCAAACTCAATACAGCACAGAAAATTCCTCCTCTAATTGACCTTAAGACATCATTAATACTAAAATATTTGTATCCAAATATTGACGTGACAAAGAAATAGTGATTAGGTAACTGTAACAACTATTTCTACCAGAAAATAGCATGCTCTACAAAATATCACCTCAACAAATGGCAAAAAGTACATATAGTATAAGGTATACATTATTTTTCAAGGATACATGGGGACATGTTGGAATGTTTGTCATTGATGTCAAAGGTAGACAAGGTTGTCAAAAAGAGTGTTGTGGAGATTAAGATGTATGAACAAGATCATCGTCATTGATGTCAAAGTATTGTTGTCATGATGGTGTTGGAAATGTTATCATCGATGTCAAGAAGGCATTCATTATTGTTATCATTGATAAATAGACGAGAGTATTGGAAATGTTGTCATTGATGTCAAAGCGAATATTGTCATTAATGTCAAAGCATATGGACGAAATCATTGACAAGATTATTGTCGTGAGAAGAGCATAAAGGTAACATAATGTTGGTCATTGATGTAAAAGGTGAGAAGACGAAGTTGTCATTACTGTCAAAGAAAGCAGATCTTTTGGTGAAGGAAATCACTACAGCCAAAGGCCACTATATCATCATCATCGAATTACATTCTGTGGTTGTCATGAGGAGCAAAATCAGATTACAAGTATAAGAAGCAGACCATTATAAATGCAGTATTAAAATAAGAGTTTTTGCAGGCTTGAGTGAAGACATAGAAGACAAAATCAGATATTCATATATATGAGATTGTCCAAGAATGAAATAATATATATTGAAGAAGGAAGCAAATACACTTACGAAATCAGTAATTATATTTAAGACAAATAGAAGGGTGCAAAATTCATCTATGAAAAGGAGCGAATGATTTAAGGAAGTGAATAAGACAAAAAACAAATAAGACAAAGAAAAAGGAAGGAGAACAAGCAGTGATCATGTCTAAGAAGATAGAAATTAAGGAAATGATTAAAAGTGAACTAGCAACTACCTTACGAAAGCAATCTATTTATTAATTAAAGGCAGCGCTTACTAAAGGTAAATTTCATTCAGAAAAGACAGCCTTTAATAATAATAAGGATGCAATTAAAAGAAGCAATTACTTTATGATAAAAGCAGCGATCTTTTTAAAAGGAATGATGAACTTTAAAGAGGAGCGATCACTATTAAAAGAGAAATTTACAAAGCTGGTGACTCAACTAAAAGTCTGGAATAATTAAATAGAGATTATAAAGAGGTGCAATTAAAGGTCATGGTGTTATGAAAGAACAGAAAATTAAAATCAAAAGTTACATCTCATGTAAAAGGTGGTGCTCTTTGTAAAAGAACATGTCCATAACTTGGATTGAGAAGATATAAATAATGGAAGATATATGGATTTAAAGACAGTAATTATTGAAAATATATAATGTCCCCTTTCTAGCCAGTGGTTTGGGATTTTGGGTTAGCCTATGACTACAGTTCCCCTAGGCTAACGAGACGTTTAAGGGACCCATTGGGGAGATTCAAGCTCTTCAGTAGCCGTGATGTTTCATTCCGGCTTATTCAGCTCAATGATCTAGCATTTCGTTGGCCATTCCAAGGCATTGCAAGAGTTCACCATTAATACTTGCTATTTATAGTAAGTAATATCAGGCTCTATGATGGCACACCTGCAGTTGGTAATGGTGACAGGACACTCTCAAGAGATTATTGCTAGACTTTTGCCAAGAGTTATTGAATTATTAAGTCATGTTATTTTAATGATATTCTATTATTGAAGTGACTTATTAATTTAATGTTATAAAGTTACTTTGATAAAGTACTTCATAACTTGGCCATTAATAAAGTAATAAAGTGACTTTATTAAAAGAATGCATTTTAAGTCACTTTATTAATATTTAAGTGAAGGTGGTGCTTTTCAAGACAAAGATAAAATATTAAATTATTGTGCAAAGCAAAAAGTTGGCGTGGGATTTTGAGATGGAGCAATATTAATATTTTATTATTTGAAAAGGCAAAACCCTAACTTGGGCGTTGGATTTGGAAGAGGCTTAAAGAGAGAAAAGAACATTGTTTTCATCACCCAAGATATTATTTACAAAACAATGATTGACCAACAAGTTTGCAGGCATGAAGCTTCAAGCTAATCAAAGGATTAAAACCCTCGATTAGGACAAGATCTACAGGCACAATAGACCGTCTAAGGGTTCTAGTTTGGATGGATTCACACAAAGACCATTAATCTGAGCATTCACAAATTTACTTAGCAATTTCTTTCAACATTTACAGTTTACATCAGCAAGTTTGAATAAGGCAGAAGACATTTTCAGTATTGCAATAGGTCGTACTATTTAGGAGGCACAAGGAGAGGGTTTGAGTTTGCAATTGATATTGGTTCTTCACCAAGCTAAGGCATACAAATCTGCCAAAGAAACCAAAGGTTTTCAATAGTGAAAAGGGTATTTAACAGTGTTCCATGGGGTTTTGGGGACAGGGACGGCAGGGGATGTGTTTCCGAGACGTGGGGACGAGGGGCCTAAGTTTGGGAACGGCAGGGGGACGGCGGCGAGGGGGCAATAG
This sequence comes from Sequoiadendron giganteum, assembly GCA_007115665.2. Taxonomy (NCBI): domain Eukaryota; kingdom Viridiplantae; phylum Streptophyta; class Pinopsida; order Cupressales; family Cupressaceae; genus Sequoiadendron; species Sequoiadendron giganteum. The sequence continues at coordinate 37,106,927 of CM021108.1, forward strand.
GGTGTTGAAATACATATAGTACTTGAAAAAAAAGTTATAAAAAGATGTAAAGTATAAGAATTATACATCTTGGAGACAACTAGGAGTCCCCTAGACGTCTTGAGGACACCTCAACGTCCTCAAAGTCCTATTAGCATCTTGGAGACAACGACACTAGTGGTGGGATGGTGGTGTTGGTGGTGGCCTGGTGGGGGGACGTCTCCCCCAAGTCCCCAAGTCTCTGAGACGTCCCCCTCTAGGAAACACAGGGTTTTTTGGGGGGGGATGTGTCCCCATGGAACACTGATATTTAATGTGGCACGCGGGAGTCTAGAAGGTTGTACAAACCAAGGGAAGAAGCACGTGGAAGTCTAGAAGCAAACTGATTTGACTTGAAGGCTGCAAATTTCTTGTTTGGTGGCGTCTAACAACATTCAACAGATCAGCATCAAAATCAAGATGAAAAATGAGTAGATTGAAGAATGGCATCCTTGTACCAAATTGTCGTGACTGTCGTGTAAAAATCCAAGTTTCAGACTTTTGCATTTTGGCTTATGGTTATGTTACCAAATTGTCGTGACTGTCGTGTAAAAATCCAAGTTTCAGACTTTTGCATTTTGGCTTATGGTTATGTTCTAATTATGTTTCAAATCAATAAAGAATAATTAGGTCATCTTTCATTTATGCAATTTATTTCAATTTTCGGCACCGTTTCTGACACCAAAAACAAAAAAATCAGAATACATTCAAAAACTCAAAAATCAATTTTAAAACCCCAAGGGACATCATAGTGGTATCAGAGCACAAAATATCCTACCATTCTATGCGGTTAATTCATGAGTGAGAAAGAATAGACTTATCACAGGGGTTCATGGCCGTGGCAACCTCTGCAATTGTAGAAGGGTGAAACTATTTCAGAGGTTTTAGGCATCCATAATTCTCCAAAAATACCAAGGAGTCTATCCAATAACAGTGAAAGTATTACAAGTGCAGTTGCAAAAAAGGGACAAATGGCATGTTGGTTCCATTATCCTAGATGTCAAAGGAGAGCGGAGATTTTATACTATGATGGATATGTTGGCCGAATTCTTGCACAAGATGAACTGGGTTCCTACTCCTAGTCATACAGGACATCATGATAATTCTAGTAGTTCTAATGCATAGCTTGAGGGCAGGCCAAGGATTTCACTCAACACCACATCTAGGCCCTTGTAGCCTACCTTTAGATGCGAGGTTGAGGCTCCTGTTCATCAGGAATGACCTCCTGAGCAGCCGACGAACATGGTCATTGAGGTTAAGGCCAGCCATGCAAAATATACTTCACTTCCTCCCGACATCAGGAACATGTTGACATTTGACCAACTCCTAAACCAAAGAAAACAGAGCGCAGTGGCAATTGGTAGACTAGAGACTAGAGCACCATAGGGTACCAGGGATCTCGAGTAGGCAGTGAGCAAAATTACATTGGAGCATTTTGATGGTGGCCATCGTTGTACCATGAGTGCCTAGGTTCAGAAGTTAGATAACTTCCTCTCCTTGAGGCCCATGCCTAAGGAAGAGGCAATCAGGTTCACCACACTACATCTGGATGGCATAGCTCACGAGTGGTGGTACCACGGATTAGCGACTTTGGGACATAGGTCAATCATATCTTATGATGAGTTCACAAACAAACTCATCGAACGATTTGACAGGAGAGATCCAAAGGTTTTCTTCCAAGAACTTGCACAGCTTAAGCAAGTTAGGTCACTAGAGGCCTATATCTTAGAGTTCCAGCAGATATCAATGATGGTCATTAGTATATCAGAGAGAAGGTTAGTAGTGCTTTCAATAAGGGCCTCTTAGAACCCTTATGTGGATGGATCAAAGCCTTTGATCCACCTTCTTTACAAGATGCTATGAAGAAGGCAAGAGAAATAGAGCTTGCTGCCCCAAAAAACAAGTTTCCACCAAAACCATTCTCTTCCTGAAGGGAAAAAGCACCGAATAAATTTTCAGACCAACAAAGAAAACCCTTTCAAAAACTCAGTGATGAGACCCTCCAAGACTTGACAAGGAAAAAATATGCTTCACTTGCAAAGGGTCATGTGTGTCCTCTCAAGGATAAAGTAAATCGATTGGAGTACTTTTATGCGAACGAATCGGATTCTGAAAATTTAGAACAGCAAGTTGATCAGGAAGGGAATGATGAAGATGGTGCATCAGAAGGGTCGGAAAAAGGAAGGGAAGAAGTTTCACCTACAACTCAACTCTTGAGCATTCAGAGAGAAGGATCCTTTAGGATTAGAGGAGTCTTGAGTGGGCAACGTGTGATTACATTGCTTGATATAGGAGCTACTCATAATTTCATAGATGAGGGCTTGGTTGCTAGGCGTGGACTCAACACCAAAGAGTTTGAGGGATTCAAGGTGCAAGTAGCTGATGGGTTTACACTCAATTGTAACTGAATAATTCCAAAAATCACATTGCAATTGAACGACTATGTGTTTCAGGCAGATTTTTATGTGGTTGGCATGGGAGAGTTGGATGTTGTACTCGACAAGAAGTGGCTTTATGCTATTGGGGAGTTTAACCTCAACTTGCGAGTTATGGAGATGAAATTTGAAGTCAATGGCAAGAAGCATGTATTGAGGGGTATGTCAGATGGGAGTCGTAAAGTTATTTCACTCAGGACAATGGAGAGATTGATCGGGCATGATCAAGTTGAGTGAGCTGCAAAGTGTTATACCTCGCCATCACAGGTGGAGCAGTAGAAGCATGAGTATCCACTCGACATACAAGCATTGAGAGACAAACACAGTAAGGTGTTTGAGAGTTTACCTCATGGGAGACCACCCGGTAGAGGGTCTGAACACATTATAGAGCTTGAGGACAGCGCTAAGCCGATCATTATCACTCCCTACAAGCATCCCAAGAGGATGAAGGATGAGATCGAGAAGATGATAAAGGCAGTCTTAGAAATGGATCATATCAAACCAAGTAAAAGTCCCTTTGCGTCTTTTGTTGTCCTGGTGAAGAAAAAAGATGGCACTTTGCAGATGTGTATCGACTACAAAGCATTGAATAAGAAGACTATTAAGAACAGGTACTCAATTCCGCGGATTGATGAGTTGATTGATGAGTTGCACAAAACATGTTTCTTTTCCAAGATAGATCTTCAATCCAACTATCACCAGATTCGGGTTAGAGAGGAGGATGTGAAGAAGACAGTGTTTTGTTGCCATTACGGTCACTATGAGTTTTTGGTTATGCATTTCAACCTAACCAATGCTTCAACTACTTTTCAGTCCTGTATGAACAGGATCTTCAAAGATCAGTTGAGGAAGGCAAACCTCATCTTCTTCGATGATAAACTAGTCTTCAACAAGACTTGGGAAGATCATCTAGCACATTTGGATTCAATGTTGGGCACACTGGAAAATGAATCTCTATTCGCCAAGGAATCAAAATGTGACATTGGCATGAGAGAGTTGTTGTCCTTGGGGCATATCATCGTGCCAAGGGAGTCAAGATGGATCCCGAGAAGGTGAAGACTATAGTTGACTAGCCTCCTCCCACAAATCTCACATAGCTTAAGGGATTCTTTGGGTTATGTGGTTTCTACCGTCGCTTTGTTAAGGGCTTTTCACACCAGGCAACTCCACTTACGGATTTGACGAAGAAGGGGGCATTTGTTTGGACTCCACGAGCACAACAATATTTTGAGAAGTTCAAACAATTGATGAGCTCGTGTCCAATACTTATTATTTTGGATTTCACATGACCATTTGAGCTACAATGTGATGCCTCGAGATAAGGCATTGGTGTTGTCTTGATGCAAAATAAGCACCCAATCACTTTTGAGAGCAAGAAACTCTGGGGCCCTAAGAGGGGTTACAACATTTATGATAAGGAAATGTATGCCATCATGCATGCCTTGGCTAAATTCAGACAGTATTTGGTGGGCAGCAATTTTTTAGTAAAGACAAATCATAACAGTCTGAAACATTTCCTAAGTCAACATGACTTCAACTATCAGCTAAGTTACCGAATCGTTGATTTTTTGGCCCGATTCCGGGTACGGGACGTTTCTAGTTCAGGTACTGCACAAATTCTCTGTGGAATCGGTCAGGGCACGTCATATTGCCTACTGAAACGTATTTGGTTTTGACTCCGTTTTTTTGCCGTTTGTGGTAATGACGTGGCGCTTCTAAGCTGGATCTGACGCGTTTTCAAAGGCTGGCATGATTTTCGGTTTTTGTTTTGTTGACTTTTAACCTAAACCTAAATTCACTTTACTTTCTTTTTACTGCATTCATTATATTTTACCTCATTCTTTCTACACCCGACTGACGTGAGCAGCAAACGGCTAATATTTTCGATGGCCAACAAATTTCCGACGCCATTTCTGTTTCCAGCATCGACGCCATTGACAGAGAAAGGGTTTCTTGTTGGGCGACACCATTGACGCGAATGCAGAAGTTTTTCGAACGCCGTTAGGAGTTATTCGAGCGCTGTTTGGAGTCCAGGTTACCATTTTGTTTTTTTGCGTTTCAAACCTTCAGTTTTGAAGTTTAATTTAAATGATATTAATTATTTATTATTATATATTCGAATCTATATGTTATAGACTTATAGTTTATAGTTTAAATTTTATAAATGTATTAACAGTTTAAAATTTAAAATTTATTTATCCGATACAATCCGACTTTATAAAAATTATAATGATAAATTCATTTATTATTTAAGTTTTTCTATTCATTATTTGGATTTTAGTTTTAAATTTTTATTTTATTTTATATTTACATTAAAAATTGTATAGTTTAAATTTTATAAATGTATTAATAGTTTAAAATTTAAAATTTCTTTATCCGATACAAGTTTATCCGGCTTTATAAAAATTATAATGATAAATTCATTTATTTTTAAGTTTTTCTATTCATTATTTGGATTTTAGTTTTAAATTTTTATTTTATTTTATATTTATATTAAAAATTGTAAAACAATAAAATTAAAATATAAGTTTTAAATTAATAATTATTTCGATGTTAAGTTTTAAATTTAAATAAAATTGTTTATAAGTTATTTAAGTTAATAATTTATGATATAATAAAATTATAAAATTATAAATATATTGTTTATTAATATAATTAAATTATTAATAATTATTTAGTTTTCTTAGTATGAATTTAATAATATTTTAATATAATAGACGTAAATTTTTAATTTTTTTAAATTTTAAATGGTACATTAGCTTATTTATTTAAACATTTAATATTTATTGTTCAATAATTGATTTTGTTTTTGAATTTGTAATAGCATAATGGCAACTGGTACTAGTTCTATTGTTCGACCCACCTTTAAAACCGATCCAAATTCACCTTTATGGAAACATGTGCAAATGATACAACAAGTTAAAGGGGGAGGAACATTTGTTTGGATATGCAATCATTGTGAAGTTCAGTATACTAGCTCATACAGTCATGTGAAAGCCCATTTATGTGCCATTCCTAAACAAGGAATTGCAATATGTCTGGGAGAAGATGGCAACAAGTTACCACCTAAAAAAGTAGCAGCATATATTAAAGAGCAAGAGGAAGCGGATGCAAGACTTGGTCGTGCCACAAACCATCCTTTGATGAGAGGAAGAGGAAGTGGAAGGGGATCAAAGAGGCCTCCTCCTTCTCCATCGCATAGTGACTTCCCTGATGTTGTAGTAGAGAGCCACCCATTTTTGGGTAGAAGTGAAGAAGATCCTTTTGGTGTGAAGAGAAGCAAGGGGCCATTAGAAAGAGCATTTAAGCTTGAAGCTAGAGAGCTTGCAGATCAAGCCGTTGCAAGATGTTTATATGCAAACGATTTGGCATTTAATGTTGTAAGATCACCATATTGGCAGGATATGTTGAGGAAGGCAAGTGAGTGTCAACAAGGGTACACAGGGCCAGGTTATGAGAAGGTGCGTACCACCTTACTAGCAAAGGAGGTAAAAGACATAAACAATTCATTGGCTCCCATTAGAAATTCATGGAAAAAAACAGGGGTGTCAATTGTTTCTGATGGATGGAAGGATGCCAAAAACCGGCCATTAATCAATGTGATTGCAGTGTGCCCTAAAGGGGCAATGTTTTTGAAAGCCGTGGATTGCGAAGGACAGGTGAAGGATGCACAATTTATTGCTAACATCCTTATACAGTGCATTCAGGATGTGGGTCCTGAAAATGTTGTCCAAGTAGTAACAGACAATGCAAAAAATTGTAGAACTGCAGGTATGTTGATTGAGACACGATTTGAGCATATATTTTGGACACCTTGTGCTGTTCACTCTCTCAACCTCATGCTACAAAAGTTGGGTGCAAAAATAAATTGGATTAAACAAATGTATGATGAAGCTAAAGAGATCCAAATGTTCATCACAAACCATCAAATGTCACAGGCCATTTTTAGATCATTTTCAGCATTGGAGTTGTTGAAGGTAATTGAAACACTTCCAACTTTTAAATTTTACATTTCACTTTAGTAATTACTAATTTATTTTTTAAACTCAAACATGTCTTCTTTATATTTTAATTTTAATTGTAAATTTTTGAATAGGTTGCCGAAACCAGATTTGCATCGAACACAATTGTCTTGAGGCGATTTGTGAAGGTGCGGGAGGCACTTTCTAGCATGGTTATTAGTCAAAGTTGGTCCCTATGGAGGCAATCCAATACTGAAAGGGCAAAAAATGTAAAACAGATGATCCTAGATGACACTTGGTGGGAACAAGCAGAATATCTTCTTAGATTCACTGAGCCCATCATGAGTATGATCCGTTTTACTGACATGGATAAGCCATGTTTGGGAGAGGTATATGACGGCATTGATTCAATGATTGAGCAAATGAAAATCGTCGTCAATGAAAAAGAGAAAGATCCTGAAGAAACTTTCTTCAAAGAGGTGCAAACAATTTGTGTTGAGCAGTGGAACAAAATGACCACCCCACTACATCTTCTTGCATTTGCAGTGACTCCCAAATTTTATAGTGATGAGATTCTTGCTTTGCCATCAAGAGTGCAACCATATACAGATCTAGAAGTTGGTGTGGGGTGTAGGAAAGCACTTAGTAGACTCTTCCCCGAGCAAGAAACAGAGTATTTAGTTAGAGCTGAGTTTGCTGATTTTGTAGCTAGCGAAAATCAAGATATTGCTGCTTCACTTGACAAGTATAGGATGGATGCTCATTCTTGGTGGTATATCAATGGCTTTACAACACCACATCTCCAAACTCTTGCTATCAAAGTTTTATCGCAAGTAAGTTACTTAGTTTTTATTGCACTCTCTAAATTTATATTGTTTACTATTTTAAAAATAAGAAAATGGTTAACTTCAAATTTAAAGTTTGATTTACAATTTTATAATTATAAGTTCCTCTCACTTTGTTTCAATAGGTTGCTAGTTCCTCTTCAGCTGAGCGAAATTGGAGTACATACTCCTTTATACACTCAGTGAAACGCAACCTATTATGAATTAGTTTCAAAAGCAGCGATCACTTCTTCATAAAAGGTGACGACTCTTTAGAGGGGTATCTCTTTTCTAAAAGATGTATCTTTTCACTTGAATAATGAATATATAAAAAAAAGAATTGTATGGAGGAAAAGGAAAAAGAGAGGATATATGGCATCGTGGCTGGTGAGGAAGGAGAAATATCTGCAGACCAATCAGCAGTTAGTATGGTAAGTATTTTGTTAAATAATAGGCAAGTAATTTCATAATCTTAAACAGCAGTGATAAAATATCTTAATATATTTAGAAGATGTTATTGGTAAAATATATAATAAATTTAGATGATGGATAAATATATTAAGAGGTTAAATGACAATTAATAATTGATAAATATACTTAAATATATAGTGATTTATAAATATACCATAGATGATTGGCAAATACAATGCATACATAATAATATATATATTATTTAAGAGATATATACATGCCAAGTAATTATTGTAAATTGGACTCAATTAGAAATAATGATAAATATATATTGTGGTGATTGATAAATACAATGCATACGTAATAGTGTATAGATATATATTGATTATGTATGATTATCCAATAATGATATATTGCAGCAATTATTGTACCTTATAAGCAATTATGATTCTTTAATATAAGAATGGATTATTGAGCATACTCTCTTTTACTAATACCCAGTTGAGGATAGGGAGTTTGTGGAGGGAGAGGCGGGTAATTCGGTCACTTGATGGATGGTCCCAAGATGGGTAGCATACCTTGAGGGAGTCCACTTGGAGACTGTTCACGCGCCCTTGGCACAGTAATTCTACCATCCTTCGCTGGGGTTAGGAAAGAGGTAAGGACGAAAATCTATTCAATACATAGTAATAAATTATATAAGAATGTGATGTTTTCATTTAAATACACTAGGATAGTAATACATTTGCCTTATTCTTAATATGTACAACCTAAATTATTTAATCTAACTATGATCAAGGATCTATGTGGTATTTGTTTGTTACGCATGATGTGTGCAGGTCCTAACTTGGCAAGTTTCATTTACAAGTTAATTGATTGGTAAATACAAAATCGCTTATCCTAACTTGTGCATTTTACATTTCTAGGTCAAGCTAGCCTAATTTTAATAAGGGGACATTACAATCTGATCTATAAAACACTAACATGGTATCAGAGCCAGGTTAAGTGAAGGATTTGATCAGATTTATTCAGACAAGGCATCGTAGCCTCAAGTTTTAGAAAGGTGGCATTGCTGGTGTTATCAGGGTCTCTGTGAAAGGAGCTTACCGTCAGTGGAGCGGAAGCACTTGCATACTGGAGGTTGATTGTTATCGAAACTTTCATAGTTGTATTAATTCTGGAAATCGAGGAAGATATCATCCGCCATAAGATAGGCTGTAACTGGTGATCGACGCCATCCTGAATGGAGATCGTTGGGTGCGATAAGTGCTACATCCTAGTTCAGAATCGCGTCCTCATCCCATGTAACGGGCTTAGCACTATGAAGTTCAGATCGATAAGAGATCTTTCTATGTCACCAAATTTCGATCTGCAAGATTCTTATCGCAGATAAAGTTAAATGGCAATGGTAACTAAACTTCGAGTGTAGCATTTCATTTATCGATCATTGGAGTCAACAGAGGAAGTAGCATTTCGTGACACCATCTTGAGGAAAATGACATATAACCGAAGATGGGCCTGTATCTGGATATCAAGCGCTGGAAGTATTATTGAAAGGATAAGGAAATCACATATTGGTTATACATGGTAATTATCTAATTTCGAGTAAACCTTCATGATGGGCATCAATGGTCTTTACGACCTCGCAGACAAGAGCCTGACTGTTGTCAAATTGTGCTACTAATGGTTGATGTTTGAGATCGAGTTGTAAAATGGCTGCAACCTAAGAGAGATAAGTATTTGTTTTGTTTATAATTATTTTATGAGACTCTGTCTGCTGGATTGTGCAGATCTGATAAAGTTTATGAGTAATGATCTTATCCATCTCTAACTCTCTGGGTGTTGTTAGTAAACATTTTGCATCTGTTTTATGATCTGGTGGATTGCAGATTGCATCATAAATTTGAACGGTCAAAGACCATGTTCAAATTTAACCCTGCAAAGGGCCTATGTTCAAGCTGTGAAGGTTGTGTACTGATTTGAGCGCAAGAGTAGCGTACCGTACTATGTCCGCCCTTCAAAATATTTAAGAGATAAGTATTCTTTGTTTTCATTGTAATTACCATTCTATGCTAAAATTCAGTTTGCTGAGTTGTGCAAATCTGGCATTATTTACTTAGGATTATGTGTGACCAGTAAATAGTAATCACTGTGATGAGATTCTTTAGAATTATTCATTGCAAGTAGTATCATGCTAATTTGTGAAGATTGTTCTTTGTTTTGTTGAGATTAGCTCTTCCGAGAAATTGAAAGAAAGACATGTCATGATTGATGAATTAATTATCTATTCTCAGGAGATTTTGAATTCTATGAGATAAGTATTGCATGGTTGAATAATGTTCATGAATTGTTTTGTAGTTACTAATTCATGCTATAACATTGAGATAGTCAATCATGTATGCTCCTAGTTATGGTATGTCTATTTGAGATACTAGAGTTCCATGAACTATTAGTAATCTCTTCTTAATGCTTTTAGGATAAATCAAGAAGCATAAGAGATTGCTTTCAAGAAGAGCTTGATGCATCCTATAGGTTGAAGAATGGAGACTCTACTTGTAGCTATGAGACTAAGTGAATGGCTGAAGACATCTTTTTGAAGAGGAAGAATTAACCTTAAGAGGGAGTTCTATGACTCACTGAGAATAAGTAAGGGTTGTAGTGTTGCAAGGCTGATGCTAAATTATTGAAGTACCTCTACAGCAGTTGGGTTTTGAATTGCTCAAGTCAGGTCAACCTAGATTTAACATTGGTAGCTCCGCAAACCTATTCAGAATAGAGTGATCTGGGATGCGGTCAAAGAGGACAACCCTGAATCTCTACAGAGGTGTGTGTTGGAAACCATTTCTCTAAGGCAAGCATTGCAGGCAATCTTGGACAATGAGGTCAAGTGGTTGATGCAAGTGATTGAAGATTCAGAGGGAGCCTACTGAACCTAAAGAAGATGGTTGTGTTGCTCTGGATGTTGTTTCAATTGAGGTCTGCGATGATATCCTCATATAGCAAAAAGCAGTCTTCTGTGGCACTGAGTACAACAGAGGCCGAGTACATTACAGCTTGTGTGGCAGCTCGAGAAGCAATGTGGCTTCAAAAGCTCCTTGCAGGATTGGTTGGACAATCATTGAAGCCAACTGTCATCCATTGTGTTAATCAAAGCTTTGAGAAGCTTTCTATTTTTCCAAGTGTTTCATGACAAAACTAAGCATACCACTATATCAGAGATATGGTATTGAGGAAAGATATTCAGTTGAGGTATATCAACACTGATGAGCAGATGACGGTCATTCTCATCAAGCATCTCTTCAGGATAATGTTTGTGTACCTTCGAGACAAGCTTAATATGGTGGAGAATGTAGTCCTAGCTGAGAGGGATTCTCAGTATCAGTGATCCTCTTTAATGAGTTCTTCTCTTAGGAGAAGTTCGAGGTGAAATCCCTTGTTAATGCATTCTTCTCTTCAAGAGAAGTTTGAGGTGAAACCTCTTGTTCCACCCTCCGAGAGAGCCATGGTGGATGTCATGTGTGTGACTCCATGATAGCATCACGTGAGGGAGTCTGTGATGATTTACTTGTACTTGTGTTTCACCCTCTAGGGGGAGCCATGGTGAAAGTCACACTGAGGTGACAAATTCACATTGAGTGATGAGCACTTGTACATACCATCTATGGAGGTAGCCATGATGGTTGATATCACGATGAGGTGATATCTCATATGCTTTCACGATGAGGTGATAAGCTCCTTCATCATGATGAGGTGATATGTTTCTTTTGTGCAGCTGGAAGTATCATCCCTAGCTGAGAGGGAGTGTTGATGTTATTAGCAGCATCGGGCTGCTTCTTCCAGCCCCCACTTCGAGAAGACATAAATTAAATGATAGCCTTTCGGCTATTTAATTTATACTTGCATGATTTAATGCTTGAGGGCCGACCCTCCTTGTGTTCTTATATTCCATTTTGTATTGGGCCGACCCTTGGCAATTTATTTGTAATTTAATTGTTCTTCTCAAGTGGCCGACCTAATTGAGGAAACACCTCATCTTGTATATATACAAGGTCGCATTTGTTCATTTGAAATGATCAAGTTCATTCATCATAATTCGCATTCCTAGAAGAAGTTCATACTTGAGCAGCACATCATCTTACAGCAGCAGCGAATTTTCATCTTGCAGCAGCAGACCGAATTCAACAAGAAACATATTCGTTTGTATCTTTGCATCTAGGAAAGGTGCTATTATTCATTGTATCAAATTCGCCTATGTGCTGGGCCTGAGTTGTAAGCAGATTTCTGCTCTTGTTCTTCATTATATAAGAGACATATTTGTTGGCTTTTTCTCCCTCAGGAGGAGGGTTTTCCCAGGGTATCTTGCTGTGTTTATTGTCTTATGTGTTGCAATTATTCTGAGTGCTTTCAGTTGTTTATCTAATCTATAAAACACTAACACTAACACACTTGCAATAGCTGTATGTTTCCAATAAGCACTCCAGAGGTGCTAATTGAAACGCCAACACTTTTGAAGACAGATAAAATATTAAATTATTGTGCAAAGCAAAAAGTTGGCGTGGGATTTTGAAAAAGCAAAACCCTAACTTGGGTGTTGGATTTGGACAAGGCTTAAAGAGAGGAAAGAACATCGTTTTCATCATCCAAGATATTATTTACAAAACAATGGTTGAGCAATAGGTTTGCAGGTATGAAGCTTCAAGCTAATCAGAGGATGAAAACCCTCGACTAGGACAAGATCTACAGGCGTGAGAGACCATCTAAAAGTTCTAGTTTGGATGAATTCACACAGAGACCATCAATCTGAACATTCACAAATTCACTTAGCAGTTTCTTTTAGCATTTATAATTTACATCAGCAAGTTTGAATAAGACAAAACTCATTTTCAATATTGCAGCAAGCCATACTATTTAGTTGGCACAAGAAGAGGATTTGAGTTTGCAATTGAGATTGAGATTGGTTCTTCACAAAGCCAGGGCATACAAATCTGCCAAAGAAACCAGAAGTTTTAAACAGCAAAAAGGGCATTTAATGTGGCACATGGGAGTCTAGAAGGCCATACAAACCAAGGGAAGAAGCACATGGGAGTCTAGAAGCAAACCAATTTTACTTGAAGGCTGCAAATTCCTTGTTTGGCGGTGTCTAACAACATTCAACAAATAAGCATCAAAATCAAGATGAAAAATGAGTAGATTGAAGCATGGCGTCCTTGTATCAAATTGCCATGAGTGTCGTGTAAAAATCCAAGTTTCCGACTTTTGCATTTTGGCTTATGGGTACGTTCTAATTATGTTTCAAATCAATAAAGAATAACCGGGTCATCTTTCATTTATGCAATTTCCTTCTTGTTTAAGCATTTTGCAATTTCTTTCAATTTCCAGCACCATTTCTGGCACCAAAAACAAAAAAATCAGAATACATTCAAAAACTCAAAAATCAGTTTTGAAACCCCATGGAGAAATAATAAAATATGAGAATAAAAAGCAGATCCAAAGAAGAAAAATGAAGTGTAATCCAGATATATATCAGAATATATGAAGAGAGTATTGATATTGTGAAAAGAAGAAAGTTTATGAGAAAAAGTCAGATATATTTGGAGCAGATATAGTGCAGATTTTTGTGAAGATATATTTCAGATTTATGAGCAATCATCGAAGATCATGTTCCAGATCTAAGTGGAGATATATTGCAGATTTAAGAGCGGAGTTTTAGGGTAGGCTTGTAATAAGCTTTATAAGGAGATCAAGATGGAACAAATGATGTGAGAGATAGAATGTGTGTGTTGAACAAGAGTTACATAGTTTATACACAAGCAGATCCACGCATATGAAGAGAAGATTTTAAGAAGTATATATGCAGATTTTTATAGAGGGTTCATGTGCAATATCACAACAGATTTATAAGCAGCCTTATAGCAGATTTTTGAGAAGTTATGCATATGAAAAATGTACAGAATACAGATCTTTATAGCAGACCTTTGAAGAAGACTATAGCAGATTTGGAAAAGATATTTTGAGATGATTATATCAGATCTAAGGGGAGAATTATAACGGGCTTGGTGCAAATTTAAGAGACATATTTGAGCAGAATTTTGTGGAGAGAAATATTGTCCTTCATTCATTGAAGAAGCAACATTCAAGGTGGAACATTGTTTTGGAAGTTGGTGCTTTCTGAAGGAGAGATTGTTGTCTCTTGCTAAGTTGGTGCTTAGCAATGGAGGTTGGTGCATACAAATTGTGGGGGTCGGTGCCTCTGGTAGGTTGGTGCCTACGAATTGAGGGGATTGGTGTCTCCTGTGGGTTGGTGCCTACAAAGTTTGTAAAGAAGAGTTTATATAAGCAATATTTTGCCGTGGTTTTCTCCTGTAAGGGTTTGCACGTAAATATCGTGTGTTATTTTGTTTTTCTCATGTGCATGATTATTGATGTTGAGTAAATGATGTTATTAATATTGATCAAGTTTTAAGTATGGTATTAAGTTTGAAAAAGTAAAGATTGTTGTTATATACTGATTCACTTCCCCGCCCCCCCGTCCAAGTATAATCATGTGCTCATCAGATGGTTAGTGCAAGGTTGGAAAATACAAAGCTGGTTGAAGGCATCACTATTGACAAAGATACGAGTCATTGATTGAAGATTATAAGTTGGTTATCACTCCATTTTGGCCGTAACCATCAAGATCAATGTTCCCATCGTATTTGACGATCATCATGTTGAAGAGATTAATTGTATTGTTTAAATTAAAGATTTAAACAATTAATATAATAGTGGCTGACTATGGAAGAAATTGCTAAATGATATGAATGGAATGCATGCTGGCCGACCAGATATAGACAAATAAGATCGCCCATATAATTAACATATAAAGGAGTGATTAGAAGGCTGTGATTACATTAAGTGGTGGTGATTAATATATCCAATAGATAAGATACACACGTAAATATGTTATATGGCAGTGATGAAAATAAAAAAGTAGTGATTAAAGTGAAGCAAAGAGTGATTAAAGAGCAGAAATTACAAGTTTAGATCGCCCAAAATTAATAATTACAAGGAGTGATTAATAAGCAGAAATTCATATATATGCAGCAATTCTTAAAGAATAGGCAATAATAATAATCAGCAATTGATATGCTAAAGGCAGCGATCATGATAAGGAAAAGCAGCGATCAAGATTAAATGTGTTAAGAGGTGCAATTAAAGGTATTCAAATAATCAATGATTAAATGTTATGAAAGGACAGAAATCAAGAGTTTCATCTCATATGAAAAGTGGTATTTTTTTGTGAAAGGATGTGTCCATTACTTGGATTGAGAAGATATAAAGAGTGGATGATATGTGGATTTAGATGCAAGCTTTTAAATGAATATTTTCTGAGTTTAAGAAGCAGATATAGAAGAGAGAAAAAAAGGGGCAGAAATGAAGAGTATATCAAACTCATATTAAAGAATTTATGCAGCCTATGTGTGAAGGGCAATTGCAAATATATATCTAATATATGTGAAAAGTAAGAGAAGATTGTAAGGCAGAAATTTATGTGAACATAATGCCATGATTATGATCAATTTTGTATAAATGACTTCACATGATTTGCATCAGACTTGAAGGAAAGTGTGTGATTAGATTTGAAAGGTAGATTGTTATTTGATTGTGGATCAGATTCAAGTGTGGAGTAGATTTGTAGTTGGATCGTGTTTGGATCAGGATTGTGTGAAGGGTGTGATCAGATTTGTAAGGGCAAAGAAGTTGTATCAGATTTGTGGTGATTGGAGCCTCCAATAGGTTGGAGCCTATCAAATAGGGGTTGGAGCCTTATGTTGGGTTGGAGCTCTGTTTGTGTGGAGGTTGGAGCCTCCAATAGGTTGAAGCCTATCAAATAGAGGTTGGAGCTCAGTCTGTGTAGAGATCGAAGATTTTAATAGTAGGTTGAAGCCTACAAGAAGAAGAAGAAGATTAATATATATAAGCAATATTTTGCCATGGTTTTCTCCCGCAAGGGTTTCCATGTAAATCGTGTGTTGTCTCTGTGTTCTTAATTGCTAGATCTTACTTGAATTCTTTTATTGTGATTGGTTAAGTTTTGAAAAGTAAAAGATTGTTAGATACTGATTTGCCCCACGCTGTCCCCTCCTCTCTCAATATCACCGTCTGCTCATCACATGTCACCAGGTTTTTTTCAGGCCATTTCATCAACATCCTTGTGTTGTT
This sequence comes from Sequoiadendron giganteum, assembly GCA_007115665.2. Lineage (NCBI taxonomy): Eukaryota > Viridiplantae > Streptophyta > Pinopsida > Cupressales > Cupressaceae > Sequoiadendron > Sequoiadendron giganteum. Next base: position 37,122,779 of record CM021108.1, read on the forward strand.
TTTGGGGCATTAGGAGCGAAAGAAATTTCCCCAGGCTGTCTCCTACCCCCTGTGCATCTGAAAACATCCTGGAAACAGTTGTCTGTCATCCGGGGTCATCCAGCTGTCCCCAGATGAAAAACAGCTTTTAAAAAAATCTAACAATTTTTTGAAAAAATAAAGTAACAGCAGTGTGGGGAGGCCAACAAGGGCCCCCACATCCTTTTCAAAACCTTAAACCTAGTTGCAAAACTCCCATTAAAAATATGAAAAAATCAGCCATACCACACATTTGCATCATGTCATTTTTCTGTTTTGACATTTGTGAGTATGGAACTTTGGGCAGTGACAAAGAATGAAGAGGACAAGGAGACCAACTTATGGCAGAGGTATGGACATCCATAAAAGTTTACGGAATGGTAGTCAGCAAGGTAAGGCATAGGCATGGGTGTCTCATAAGGAGATGGGGTGGTAAAGGGGGTCCTTTCACCACGCTGTTATAGTGGAATGGCATCCCTCTCTTCATTTCTAATCCTGTTTCCATTTTGGAAAAAAAGGGGGCAAAAGAATGAGATCTCATGAAATACTAAGCGGGGAGGACATGCACGAAAAGGATTTTTTGAAAAGGCTTTAGAAACTTTCAAGCAAAGGCAGCTAATAGGTGTAAAAGCCAGATTACACAACCTTTGACTGCATCCTCCAGTCTGTGATGAAATGGGAGCTTTCAAACAGGTTACGGACATCCCTCAAAGCAAAAGCGACAGGATATTTTCATCAGTGGAGAGGAGAGAGGAGAGTGCATAAGTGATAATAAGGCGTGTGTGGAACGTGGCATGCTTCCATATTGCATAACAAATTCCCTCTAGAACAAATCCAACCCAGACCCTTCCACACCATCAACACACCCATGTTCTTGATCTTTCCCTCAGAGAAAATGGCAACTGTATCCCACTGCAAATGGTGAAGGTGATGGTCGCTTCCAAGGAGCAAACAAAGAAGCCAGTGAAGAAGAACTTTATCGATTGGCTGGCAGGAAAACTAGAAAAAGAACAGTTCATGGCCCCATTCTGAAGAAGGTAGAAAGCACCACCAATGGCAATACCTGTCTGTTAGTAAGGCTGTCTTGGTTTCCAAAAGGAAGGGTGGCACACTGCCTCCCGAACCTGAGAAAAAGAGCAGGCCCTTTTGGTGGTCTCTTGGGAATTTGTATCAATCAAACAGCTTAAGGCACCACCAATGGCAATACCCGTCTGTTAGTAAGGCTGTGTTGGTTTCCAAAAGGAAGGGTCTCACACTGCCTCCCGAACCTGAGAAAAAGAGCAGGCCCTTTTGGTGGTCTCTTGGGAATTTGTATCAATCAAACAGCTTAAGGCACACTTGCTTACCACAGGATGCATTTTGGTCATGTCAATGCAGGCACACTTCAATGGTCAATGGATATCGTTTGGGGATTTGAAGAACAAAAATCATCATAATTTACTTAGGTGACTTCACAACATTCTCAAGGAGAATGGAAGATCCTATAGATCATTTGGAAATGATTCTACAGAGATGTCATGAGCAAGGCATTTTGATTTCACTTAGTCCAAAGAAATTAATTTTGTTGTCACATAAGGGAAATTATTAGCACACATCATCTCAAAAGATAGAATTAGAATTGACCTTAAAAGGGTCAAGGTTATACAACAACTTTCCTTACCTATAGGCAAACCTAGTGTAAGATCTTTCTTTGGTCCAAAGATCTTCTCACCAAGGTTTGTTCTTGATTTGTTAGAGCCAACCAAACATATAGTGGAGATGATGAAAGATAAAATAGTATTCAAGTGGAATGATCAAAGCAAGAAAGCATTTGAAGGCATCAAAACTGCTATAGCTAATACCACTGTCTTGGTATGTCCAGATTTTTGAAAGGATCTCATTATTTATTGTTATGCTTTTGAACATACCATGTATACTATTTTGCTCCAAAAGAATGATAAAGGTATCAAATCACCTAATGCTTTTATGAGTGTGCCCTTGAAAAAGCATGAGTTGAGTTTAGTTTCTACATTTTGAATTTTCATTCCATTGTATTTGTTCCCAATATAACAACCAAAATTGTCCTCACTTAGCAGGAGATTGGCTTTAATAAAGAAGGGACTTGGAAAGTCAAGGTACAAGAATACAATCTCAATATCAAGCCCACTAAACTCGTAAGAGGACAAGGGTTATGCAAGCTTATTGCAAAAAATTGGATAATTGAAGAAACAAATGAATCTGAAGAATTTTCATTAGATCTCTAAATTGGGTCAACGGATGAGTGATACTCCAAAATTGCTTATTTTCTTAGTTATAGAAACTACCCACCCCACCTTAATGCCAAGGAGAGGAGAGCAATTAAGCTTAGAGCAGCAAAATATGCTATTTGGAGTAATGTTTTGTACTAGAAAGGCTTGAATGGAACTTTCCTTGCATGCATTGACAAATAACAATAGAAGAAACTACCCCAATAAGGCATGTGGTGGTAATTTCTCATCATTTGTAATTGCCTTCAAGATACTAAGAGCCTGTTACTACTGGCCAAGTGTGTTCAAAGATGCACATGAATGGGTAGGTAAATGCAAAGCTTGAAAACAATTTGTAAGGAGACCAAAGCTTATTGCTTTGCCTCGAAGGTATGTGATCATCGAAGAACCTTTTCAATGATGGGGCTTAGATTTCATCAAGACACTCAACCCGCATTTATTCAAATGTTGGTCATATGCAAGAATTCACAGCAACAAATGGCTTTACCAAATGGGTTGAATCCATACTAGTCAAACAAACCGCCTTTGAAATGGCATGCAACTTTATTATGGAACATTTTGCTTAGATTTGGCATCCCCAAGAAGATCATGACTGACAAAGTATATAAGCGTGATATAACATTATGACATTCTCTATCCTCAGGGCAATGGGAAGAATCAAGTGATAAATATTTGACGAACATTGTCTCAAAATTAGCTGTTGAGAATCAAAGTAATTGGCATAGAAGGTTGTTTGAGGCTCTACAGGCTTACAGAATTACTTGCAAAAGAAACATTGGAATATCTCCTCTTGAGTTGGTTTATGGAATTGGCGGTGTGCTCCCTATACCCCTCGAGTTGTCTACCTTGCAACTAGCAAAGGAAATTGAAAATAAAGAATACAAAGACCCACACAAGAGAAGGATTCTTTTTTCTAACTGTAAATGTAATCAAATCTTTTATCAAACTAGGAGCCTAAAAATCCTAAGGAAATTCTAAGTGTGAAATTCTGTTCTAAAATTCTAAGTCAGATTTATTTCTCTTATATTAAATGTGCTGATTGCAGAACATTTATCAATTTCGATGTTTGCATATCAAAGAATGAACCACCTTATATATGATGGAGACATGCCTCTACAAGAGACGCGTCTCATGAGAGGACGTGTCCCTTGGGCGCGCAAGCTCCTAAACAAATCGAAAGCATTCGGTTAACACACACATAAACTAATATCCGTGGCAGCAATATATATTATGAATTCCGATTTTATTCAATGCAGATTTCAATCATCATCATCTCAACTTATTTGATGGTATTTATATTTAAGAGCAGATCGATTAAATATAAATGATGATGATGCATAAATGCAATCATCATTTATATCTGACCGATGCTATCCTAAATCAACACTCCCTCTTAGCTAGGGAAGATATTTTAAAAACAAATAAGTGGTGATATCACCTTCACACGTGATATCGAAGATATGATATGTTTTCTCAAAAATTGTCAAGTCACATGACATTCTTCATAGCACATCTTCATTACGGTATGTACACTGACATCAAGTCACATGATGTCTACCATAATAGTTCATGGCATATCCATGGATATATAATTATCCACCATGATTATCTCTTAAAGATCACAATGACCTTCAAATGACATCAAGTCCCATGATATCCATCAAGGTGTCCAAGAGATACTATCATGACATGTCCACAAATATCAAGTCTCATGATAGTTCAACTCATCACTGTAGAGTCGTCACTTTACAATGTCACATACAAGTGTTTATTATTAGAAAGATCGTCACCTTTCAACAATCTACACAGGGGGAGAGGGCCCATAAAATTCATGGAGTCACACACATGACAAAAGAGTTTACACATTAAACATCTTAAATATATTAGTATAATTTTAAACAATTTGAATTTCAAGCATAATATCAAATTACATTTCAACCATACCAAGCTTCTTCCTGAAGTGTTCAACCTTGATCCTAGAGAGAGGCTTGGTGAGAATGTCTGTTGTTTGATCATTTGTACTAATATACTCCAACTGGATCACATTCCTTTCTACCATGTCTCTTACATAATGGTAGGGGATCTCAATGTGCTTAGATCTATCATGGAAAACTGGATTTACAGAGAGTTTGATGCAACTCTGATTATCACAATGAATGATAGTAGGATTCATGGGCTCACCAAAGAGTCCCACAAGTAATTTTCGGAGCCATACTGCTTCTCTTGCTCCCATAGAGGCTGCAATGTATTCAGATTTTGTCGAGCTCTAAGCTATAGAAGACTGTTTTCTGCAAATCCAAGAGATCATAGCTGATCCTAAACTGAAGCAACATCCTGATGTGCTCTTCCGATCGGTCACACTTCCAGCCCAATCTGAATCAGAGTATCCATGTAGATCTAGTTGTTTTTTCTTGTATAGAAGACCATATCCAATAGTGCCTTGAAGATATCTCAATATATGTTTCACAACCATAAGGTGAATCTCCTTTGGCTCACACATGAATTGGCTTAGACCATTCACTGCATAGCAAATATCAGGTTTGGTGTTAACCAGGTACATCAAGGATCCAATCATTTGTCTATATAGGGTTGAATCTGCACAATTAGATTTTGCTGCTGCTTCTTTCAATTTGTGAAGGTTGGTTTCCATAGGTGTAGACATGGGTCTACAATCCAACATTCCAAATCTCTTCAGATTATCAATAGTATATTTCCCTTGGTTTAGTATGATGCCATCTGATTTCTGCCATACTTCCAAACCTAGGAAGTAGTGTAAGATGCCCAAGTCTTTCATGTCAAACTCATAAGTTAGGTCCTTCTTTCCTTGAGCAATCAAGTGATCTTCTCCTGTTATCAGCAGGTCATCAACATATAAAATAATTATTAACATATCACCTTTGATTACCTTAAAGTAAAGATTTGGGTTTGCATCATTCTTGAAAAATCCGAGTCCCAAGAGGTAGCTGTCAATTCTTTCATACCAGGCTCTGGGAGCCCGTTTAAGTCCATAGAGAGCTTTCTTTAGTCTACATACATGTGAGTCAGGTTTATGTATCACAAAACCTTCAGGTTGTTCTAGATAGACTTCCTCTTCAATGGTTCCATTTAGGAAAGCAGTTTTCACATCCATTTGGTGGATCTTCCAGCCTTTAGTTGCTGCAATGGCTAACACTACTCTCACAGATGTGTACCGGGCAACAGGTGCAAATGTTTCTTCATAATCAATGCCTTCCTTCTGTGAAAATCCTCTTGCCACAAAGCGTGCCTTATGTTTTTCTATACTGCCCTCAGTAGCATGTTTGATTTTGAAGAGCCATTTAGAAGAGACAACAGATTTCTCTTTTGGTCTAGTCACTATGTCCCATACATCATTCTTTAGAATGGATTGATATTCTTCTGTCATTGCATCCTTCCATACTTGATGTCTGAGGGCTTTTGTAACACTATCAGGTTATGACTTTATGATGTTATTCATTAGAGCAACATAGCTTGAGAACCGTTTGGGTCTTTTACTTTACCTAAATGTTCCTTTGGGTGTTGCATGATTCTCGGCTTCTTCGATCATCTTTCTAGCCCAAAGTGGCCTCTTTCTATCGATATCATTTGTATTCTCATCTGAAGTAGATTGAAGCTCATTTGGCATTTCCTCAAGATACTCCCTCTGAATCTCAGTAGCAGGTTCCACTTCTAATACTCTAGGGGAATAGGTTTCTATCTCACTAGAACTTTTTGCCCTTTTGAATGCAATGTCTTCTTCAAAGATGACATCTCTATTCAATTCAATTTGTTTCTACCCGGGTACGAATATCCTGTAGGCCTTAGAGGTTTCACTATATCCCACAAATACCCCTTTCTTTCCTGAAGGTTCCAGTTTGAATCTCTTCTCTTTGGGCACATGAATATAGACAAGGCAACCAAAAATCCTAAAATGACTAATATCAAGTTTTATAATAGTAAAAGCTTCTTCAAGAGTTTTGTTATCTAGATAAGAATGAGGACATCTATTTTGAATGTAGACAGCAGTTCTAGAGGCTTCTGCCCAAAATGAAGTTTCAATATTCTGGTCAAACAACATTGCTTTAGCAGCTTCTACAATGGTTCTATTTTTCCTTTCAGCAACCCCATTTTGTTGAGGGTTGTAGGCTACTGTAAACTCCCTCTTAATCCCAGAACTCATGCATAAATCCTTAAAAATTTCAGAGGTGTATTCTTTCCCATTGTCTGTCCTTAAGGTTTTTATTTTCTTCCCAAAGAAGTTTTCAATAAGGGCTTTGAACTCCTTGAACCTTTTAATAATTTCCATTGACTCTATAAATATGACATAGTATAGAAAGCCTGCCTTGGAAGGTACAGACATGGGTCCACATAAATCGGAGTGAACCAGTTCTAATACATTTTGGGTTTTACTTAGGCCATTGTGAAAGGATCCCTTTGTATTCTTTCCTAGGGCACAACCTTTACAAGTTCCTTCATGAGATGGTTTTAACTTAGTCAGAAGTATCAAGGGTAAGGGCTTGCTTAACTTCAATGCATAGCTTGTAAAGATACCCTTGTCTTGCACCTATGGTTTGGGCTTTCTTAATAGTTGAGTTTTTAGGCCATGCTAGAACTTTCCCATCCATAAAGGTAACTCTATATCCATTGTCTTCAAGGGCAGAGATGGATATTAGATTCCTCTTTATTCCAGATACAAATAAAACTCCAGTGAGTTGAAGGGAGAGTCTAGTTTTCAATGTGATGGAGCAAGTTCCAACTCCCTTTACAGGGTGTGCAGAATCATCCCCGATGGTTACATCTTCATCAGTTTTTTCAGACATAGTGTCTAAGTTTTCTCTGAACCTTGTAATATGCCTTGAAGAACCACTATCAATTACCCAGTTGTGGGTGTTGTTAGATGCTTGACTAGATAAGGCTGAATAGAATACAAATTTCTCTAATTCATGGTCTGAATTTGACTTTCCTACTTTAGCAAAGGATGCTTGTTGTTTTGATCTGTCAGGGCACTTCATTGCATAGTGGCCATATTAATCACATCTAAAACATTGTACTTGTGAGATGTCTTTCTTCTTGTAAGATCCTTTTCCATAGAAATTTCTCTTTCTTTTAAATGATCCTTATCTATAGGAGTTTTTCTTATTCCTTTTATTAGATGTTGCATTGAGCACATGAATGTCTTCATCTATGTTCTTTTGTTTGTTTTCTTTTGTTGAGAGTCTTGATTCCTCTTGTAGGCAATCTGTTCTTAGACTATCAAACTTGGGGAATTTAGATCTCACACTTATTCCTTGAACAAATGACTCCCGTGAGTTTGGATTCTGGAAGGCCTCCTAGAGGAATTAGAGTTAACTCTTTGCTATCAATTTGATATCCGATTGTGGATAATTGATCCCTCAGTTCAATGATCCTCATGAAGTATGCATTAATGGTTTCTCCTTTGTTTATTTGGACATTGTTGATTTGCCTTTTTAATGCAAGAGTCCTACTGGTGTTGTTTATTTCATAGGTGCTCTCAAGAGACTTGAACATTAGATATGCAGTTTCATGTTTTGCTATGATGGGCACTATATGATCCCTAACTGCATCTACTAAGATTTTCATGGCCTTTTCATTGTTCTCAATCCATTGAGTTTTCTCAGGTTCCCTTTTGTTTTCTCTCACAAATGAGTCTAACTTATTTTCTTTAAGAATCATCATGATTCGGAATTTCCATGATGTGAAGTTGTTTGCTCCTTCAAGGCGATCTTCAAATCTGATCATGCTTGACATTATGAAGAATGTGATGTAAATTCAATTTCTCAAAAATGCGAATTTTTTCTGAGTAATCTGATATTTAGATTTGATTTTGATCCACTCAACTTGGCTCTGATACCATGTAAATGTAATCAAATCTTTTATCAAACTAGGCGCCTAAAAATCCTAAGGAAATTCTAAGTGTGAAATTCTGTTCTAAAATTCTAAGTCAGATTTATTTCTCTTATATTAAATGTGCTGATTGCAGAACATTTATCAATTTTGATGTTTGCATATCAAAGAATGAACCACCTTATATGGCATGGTGACACGCCTCTATAAGAGACACGTCTCATGAGAGGACGTGTCTCCACAAAGTGGAGATGGGACGTGTCCCTTGGGCGTGCGGGCTCCTAAACAAACCGAAAGCATTTGGTTAACACACACATAAACTAATATGCATGGCAGCAATATATATTATGAATTCCGATTTTATTCAATGCAGATTTCGATCATCATCATCTCAACTTATTTGATGGTATTTAAATTTAAGAGCAGATCGATTAAATATAAATGATGATGATGCATAAATGCAATCATCATTTATATCTGACCGATGCTATCTTAAATCAACACTAACTAAGTTGGAAGAGGAGCGTGAAATGGTGGTAGCCAAGATTATCGGACATCAAGCTAAAGTCAAGCTGATATTTGATAGAAAGGCTAGACAAAGAGATCTCGTGATTGGTGACCTTGTATTATTGTCAGATAAATAGAAAGAGCCAAGGGAAGTCATGGCAGATTTGATTCATTTTGGATGGGTCCCTTATGGATTCGACAATTATGTGGCGAGAATATTTACTACTTGACCTATTTATATGGTAATCATCTGCCCTACCTTATAGCGGGCACTACTCAAAATTGTTCAAATGTTAAAATGGGTCACCCCTAGTCATCTAAATAGGTGAGCTAGGTTTTTGTTGTGTTTCATCTTTGTCTTTGTTCCATTTTTGGTTTTGTCCCAAAGCCTTCTTGTCTGGTCATTCCTTGCAAAGTTAGGCTCTACAGCCCAATGAGTTAAGCATTATTGTTGCTAGAGATTTTAGATTCATTCTTCATCCTTGCAATCCTTGTCCTCAATTAGAGCCAGTTGTTGTCTCACCATTGTGATTTTCTTCCTAAATTTGAGCTCTTGGAAAAGCAAATTTAATAGGAGCAAACCTACTGCTGAGTTCTGCATATTGGTGTCTTAAGGGTTTGTAGAATTCTCGAGCACATTTGCATCACCTACTAATTGCTTAGCTACTTCCATTCTCCCCAACCCCACAAAGCTAATATTTGACAGCCAAAACTTCTACATACATATGCTTGCACTTTTCCTTTGTTTATACCCTCTTCCAGGAACCCTCATATGACTTCTCCAAGAACAAAGGAGATGAAGCACAAGCCCAAGCGGGTAACTCCTCCTTCAAAAATTGCCTATACATTGAATGAAGTGTCAAATATTGATCTAGAGCACATAGATATGGTGGAGTTCATAAAGAGAGTAAATGCGAAGGATAGGACTGCATGTGCCAAGTGCATTGTAGATAGTGGGATAGGACAAGCATATAATTTCCTAACTTCTTTCTAGTCCCCAAAATTGATGACATGTGCAGACATTTATGACCCTCAAAGCAAGAAAATTGTGGGTCTTGCAAATGAGATATTCCTTGACACCATACCTGACAGCATTGAAGAAACTTTTCAAATACTTTGTCATGCTGAATATAAGTCAATGAGTTTTGCTCCTGCTTTGGATTTCTTCAACCTAGATCCTGATCTTTGTTTGAAAGTTTTGGAGAAGAATTAGTCAACCAAACTAAGGCCATCTTCCAGAAAATTGCCTGAATCTTCAAACAAAGATCAATGACCTGATCACTCTCTTGAACAAGATAATAGGCTACCCTAATGCTAAAGAATTCCAGTCATTGATGTTCAAGTTCATTGCCATCATTGGAAATCAAAGAAAGCCAAAAGCACTTTAAGAAGGTTACTGATGCCTTTTTGTTTTATCTTATCATGGATGGATTATAGGCTACAGCGTCCATTGCCCAGTGAGGTAATTGGTTCATTCTATTTCCAACCTTCACATACATCAGAGTAGGAGGTTTCACAGGTGCTCCTTTCAAGCTGCCCAACTATGTAAGTGATAAGATGGCTTTGCAATTGGTTCATTCTATTTCCCAACCTTCACATACATCAGAGGAGGAGGTTTCATGGGTGCTCCTTTCAAGCTGCCCAACTATGTAAGTGATAAGATGGCTTTGATTGAGTTCACAAGGCAACTATATGAACTGCACAAAATTCTAACCAACAGAGACAGGACAGGTGTCCAGTTTCCTCTCAACATCAATGTGTATACTTACACCTTTCTCCTCCATGCAATGAGCTCAAAAGAAGAGCTCTCTAAGTTGAACTTGTACACACATAATAAGATGACTTCCTTTAACCCAGAGGAAAATACAGAGAAATATGCAGGATTCTTTTACAAACGCAAGTTCAACCGAAAATATTTTGAAGTTGATTGTGATGATAAGCCCGAGGTAGGGAAGAGAAGCTTTTCAATGTTGGAAAATTAATAGTCATTGATGTTAAAGGGCCGACCCATGTTGGAGTTTTTAATTTGCAAAATTAAATTTAAATAAATTGGACAAACCCCTCTTGGAGCCACCTCTTTTAGAGGTGTTCCAATTTAAAAATAAAATTAATTTAAATTTTTTATGCAGTCTCAAAGAGAGACAACCCTCTAGGAAGGAGCGCCCAACTTTGGGGAAAGCAAATTAAATTAAATTAAATTAAATTAAAATGCTGGCTGGCCTATGTGGAGAGGCACTTATAAATGAAAGGTCATTTCTTTTGGGTGTGTGTGTGTGTCTTTTCTAAGAGTCACCCTCTTTGGAAGAGAGATATAGTAAGGCATTGTGAAGGACATTTGAAGGCAAGCTTTTAATGAATATCTTTCTGTAATGGCAGATTTGTTAAGACATTATGGCAGATTTATGAAGACATTATTTCAGATTTAGTGAAGATATTATTGCAGATTTTTGTGAGGACATTATTGCAGATTTGGGAAGACTACATTGCAGATTTATCAGAGAAAACTTGGCAGATCTGTGTGAAAGTGGTAAGGCAGTTGCAAATTAAATTATCATATTATTCTTTCAGAGGTTGGAGCCTCCTACTTGTGGATATCGTGAGATTGGAGCCTCTTGTTGAAGAGATTGGAGTCTCTTGCTGAGTTGATGCTCAGTGGTGGGGATTGGAGTCTCCAGTGGGTTGGTACCTACAAATTTTGTAAGAAGATTTATGCTAGCAAGATTTTGCCGTGGTTTTCTCCCGTAAGGGTTTCCACATAAAATTGTGTCTCTTGTGCATGAATGATATTGCTATGGATAATTAGGGCTTGAAGTAATTTTGCTATGCTTGATTAACAGAGGAGTAAAGTTTTAATCTATACTGATTCACCCCCCCTCTCAGTTTAAGTGTGAGTTTCATCATTCAAGACTTATTACCTTTCAAATCAAAGCATTTTGAATAGCTAGTGTGCCAAAGAACCCATTACATGATGGTAATGTTCTTGATAATGTTTACAATCAAAGAGGTATTTTCAAATTGATTATTCCTTTTGTTAATTGGCCATAGGAAGAAGAAAGCTCACTGGAGCTCAAGAGCAGAAGAGTCATTGACAGCTACCTAACCTAGCTCAACAAAAATTGGAAGACCCAAACCTTGCTACCAAAGAAGCACCAAAAGAAAGAAAATCTTCATAGGCTCAACCTAAGAAGAAGAGGTATAATGAAAGAAGAAATCCCCAAAGCCAGGGCCTCCAAATCTAAGTATTTTGGATACAATGAAGGAAGTCGAGGTGGAAGAACAACCCCTAAAGAGGAAGAAAGGTCCGAAGCACGTTTTCAAAACTAAGGAGCCCTCTGAGGTAAATGAATAAGGGAGAACCTCTAAAGCTCATGCCTCCTTGCAAGAGCAAGCTCATGTTGAACCTCTTCATCCATTTCCTCCACATTCACCCTTTGTTCCCTCCATTAAAGAACAAGGTTTTCCTGCTCTCAAAAAAAGAAATTCTTGTTGAGAAGGTAGAAACTCTTCAAGGATCACCTTTGAGAGAGCAAGCCCTTAGAGCACCTATTCCTAAGATCCCCTCTAATCAAGAACAGAAAAAGAATTTCAAAGCCCTTACACATCCATGAAAGATGAGCCACCAGAAAGTAAAAGAGCCAGGGTTTTCTCCCCCATCTTCACAGATGCAAGGTTCAAGAATTGAAAAGGTTGCCACTCTAATGATGGGAAAAGATGAAAAAGAGTTGCTACAATCAGATTATCAAATTTCTAAAGCTAATGTGGGGAAGCAAACAAGAGAATCTGAATTTGGAGGTATGCAAATAAATGTGACCACTATCGTCTCTTTAATGGATAAGGATTACAAGACCAAGCAATGATTGAAGGAGCAACTGAGACAACTGACCTCTTATATCAAACATTTGGTTGGCCCTCTTCAATCTTTTGATGTGCCATTGCTGCCCATCATTGTTTTCAAAAAGGATGCCAGCCATTGAGGAGATGAAATGTATTTTGAGTGCTACACTAGAGCGGCTGAATTATCTATTGAGACAAGGGTTAAAGATTATTGAAGATGCTATGGCTCTACACGATAGAATTAGCACAAATTTTGGCTAGTTCAAAGAGCTGTTAACCAAATTCAAAGAAGAGTTGCAACTTCATATGGATAATCTTCTAGAGATCAAATAGATGCCAAAAGTCAATTTTAAAATGCTCATGTCTTAGAGGGCATCTTGGACAGGGCATATCAATTGTTGCTTGTGGAATGGTTTGAGATCATAAAGCTATGGATTGACTTGCTTGATAAAGGAGCAGAGAAGCTGGAGGAATCTCACAATGATGTTGTGGATCTGATAATAGATGCTTATGACTTGATTGATGTGACTATAGGGCATTTCTCCAATGAGGACCAAACTATCAATTATGTGGACACTCTCAAGGGATATCTAGCTGAAGTGATTAATCAGGCATTGACTGAACCTTTCAGCTTTGACTCTTATTCTCTAGACAAGGTAATCAAGATAAAAGTTTATGTTCAAAGAGTTAAAGAAGCCAATGGATCAGAAAGGTGCAAAGGTCCAACAAGTTGCAAACAGTTATGCTTTCTACCACTTATGTGTAGTCGGCAAGATAGAAATAAATAATTGTGTTAATATGTAGTTAAGTCCCCGACCGTTGGGTGGTTGTACTTGGTAGTCGCCGATAGTTGGTGTTCTCAACCAACATCGGCTAGCTATATATTGTATGTTTGCATTTGTAGTCAAGGACCGCACACATTCTATATTTTGTACTTATTGCCTATCTGATGAATGAAAAATACGATGCATATATTCTGATCATTATCTGAGTAATTGATATGTTGTATTATTGTTGTTATATATTTTTGTTTACTTTGTGTTAATCGGTCAAGTAGCATTAAGGAGTAAACATTTGGCGCCATTGCCAATATGAACCCTAGTGATACACAACACATAAACGGGAATCATGGCATTGTAATGGGTCAGCCAACCGAAGAGCCTGTGCAAGCAAACGAAGAAAGAGAAGATGAATTGACAGAAGACTTGATAAACCTATGGAACATTTCGCTAAAGGAACACATACAGAGGGAAGCTCTCCGAAGAGAGGTCCCTCAGGCCGCCATTTGGGACAATCTAACTATCAACCCAGAGGTTGATCGTCTTCGCGATAGACTATTGAGATTTATTGCACGTCACTACATCATACTACAAGATCTTTGAGATGAGAATGATAAGGAACAATGAAGGCAACGGATAGTGCAACGATAAGAAGAATGAAACAAAAGGGAAGAAGAGTCTGACACTGACCGACGACGTACGTTAAGGAAGTAATGCCCTTAACCTTAAATAAAACCAAGAAATTAATAAAAAGCAATCAAGAATTAATTGACCAAAAAATAAGACGGTCCCTGAGAATAAAAGAACAACGACGATTGAGGGGTGAAGTTGAAAATGGCAAAGGGTTCCTGAAGAAAACCCTGAGCCCAACTAGGAACAGAAGCCGAAGTGTAAGAAAAATTCATAGTCGGGAGAGAAAGAAAACCGTCAGGACAAGAGAACATACAAAGGGAGAGTGGTAGAGATAGCCTGACATTTACCACTCCCTAACAAAACATACATTGATATCGCTGACCAAACCAAAGAACCGTTTGTACCATCAATGTCAAACAAAGAGGAAAGTGAAGAGAACACTACCAAAGAACCGTATAGACCATCACCGACAAACGAAGAAGCATCGCCGAGTGAAAAAGAAGGTTCACCGTCGAATGAAGGGGAAGGCATGGAGGGAACAGACAACCCAACCAACCAAGAACAATTTGTACCAAAAAAACCAACCAAAGGGGAAAGCCAAAGAAAACCTACCAATGGTCTGACAAAGACCATATGCCAAATTGAAAATTGAACAATGACAAGAGAAGTGAACATTGGAAGATCAGAGGTCCCTCAGGCCGCCATTTGGGACAATCTAACTATCAACCCAGAGGTTGATCGTCTTCGCGATAGACTATTGAGATTTATTGCACGTCACTACATCATACTACAAGATCTTTGAGATGAGAATGATAAGGAACAATGAAGGCAACGGATAGTGCAACGATAAGAAGAATGAAACAAAAGGGAAGAAGAGTCTGACACTGACCGACGACGTACGTTAAGGAAGTAATGCCCTTAACCTTAAATAAAACCAAGAAATTAATAAAAAGCAATCAAGAATCAATTGACCAAAAAATAAGACGGTCCCTGAGAATAAAAGAACAACGACGATTGAGGGGTGAAGTTGAAAATGGCAAAGGGTTCCTGAAGAAAACCCTGAGCCCAACTAGGAACAGAAGCCGAAGTGTAAGAAAAATTCATAGTCGGGAGAGAAAGAAAACCGTCAAGACAAGAGAACATACAAAGGGAGAGTGGTAGAGATAGCTTGACATTTACCACTCCCTAACAAAACATACATTGATATCGCTGACCAAACCAAAGAACCGTTTGTACCATCAATGTCAAACAAAGAGGAAAGTGAAGAGAACACTACCAAAGAACCGTATAGACCATCACCGACAAACGAAGAAGCATCGCCGAGTGAAAAAGAAGGTTCACTGTCGAATGAAGGGGAAGGCATGGAGGGAACAGACAACCCAACCAACCAAGAACAATTTGTACCAAAAAAACCAACCAAAGGGGAAAGCCAAAGAAAACCTACCAATGGTCTGACAAAGACCATATGCCAAATTGAAAATTGAACAATGACAAGAGAAGTGAACATTGGAAGATCAGAGCCGAAAACACAAAGACAAAGGGAGCATCGAAGGGACCTCGAAGGCAGCCCGAGGGTGAAGAACATTGAAGAGGGACAAGTAGAGGATTGCGATGTGTTCAAGAGTGCAAGGAACACACCGGAATGTACGAATCAAAACTCTCCAAACAAGTTATTGTCTCAGAAGGTGCAACAGAGAGGTAAGATGTTGACTTCCCCTAGCAAGTCTAAATGTGGAGCTACAAAAACTCCCAAAGTTGACCGAAAATAGGTCAGAGGACCCTATAAGGCATTGCAAAACGTGTGAGACAATTTGGGTAGCAAACGGTCAGGACGACAGTAAATATTGGTTGAAGGCATTTCCAACAATCCTCAGGGAATAGCCATTGATTGGTAAATTGAATTGGAAGCGGCTCATCAGAACACATGGGAAGCATTGAGAAGAGTGTTCTAGGAAGAATTCAAACTCCTGAGAGACAACAACAAAATCATAGCAAAGATATCAACACAAAACAAGGAAAGCATGAAAATGTACGAGCCTACAATCGTAGACTTAAAGAACTATTTGTCAGACTAGAAATCCAATCAACCGACAAATTCAAAAAGAGAAGGTTCATCGAAGGGTTGATCCCTTCACTAAGGAAGAAGATGAAGGTTGCACCTCCGTCATCGTAAACCAATGCCTACAATCGGGCGATAGACATAGAAAGCGAAGGGAAAACATCTTCTTGAGGAAAAAGGAGGACGGATGATAACAACGACAATGTAGATGATAGCAACGACGGTGAATCAAAGATCATCCAAGCCTTGAGAAAGGATATGATGTGGATAATGGAGTTGAAGGCTAAGAAGGAGAGTACAAGGGAAAGCAAGGAATAGTGTTGCACCGACTACAAAGGAGATCATAACAAAAAAAAACTGTCCAAAGAAGCTAGTCTACGACATCCACCAAGTAATGGGACATTCCATCAACGAATGCTTGTACATTTTGAAAATAAGAAGCACACAAGTGCTCTTCACTCAAGGGGAACAATCAACGCCTTCGACCACACCACCAAAAACCAGTGTTACAAGACTCACCCAAACTCGGCGAGTACTCGCGAGTCCCGAGGCGGGTGACCCTAAATGAGTCCCAGAGACTCGGCTTCCGAGTACTCGCCGAGACTCGCCGGACTCGGCAGTCTGCTGGACTCGCCGAGTCTTGTGCCCCAAACTCGGCCATTTTGATTAAATTTTTTTTTTTTAAATTGCAATCTTTTTTTTTCAAATTTTTTAATTAAATGGTGTGCGCCATGAAGGTTTGTGTGGTTTTGAAGGTCTTCATACCGGACCCTGCGAGGGGCGCTGCCCCTCGACCCCGCTGGGGGCACTGCCCCCAAACCCTCATCAAACTATAGGTCTAAGCATGTTATAGGCCAATGATGAATCATGATCATAAAAACCTACAAAATACATATCCCTTGTTGCGAATCTTTGCATCTTTCACAGTCAAAGCCATAATCAAGGATTATCTTGTTTCAAAATTCATACATTAGACAACAAAACATGCAGTCTTGAAGGCTTCAATAAAATTTTAATAATAAAATCCTCACTTGAATATACACACCAATCATTGAGACACAAGCAAATATCATGGCCACATCATCATCTAAGACCTAACTTAGACACTAGTGCATGACTTGTCGTGATATTGGGATGAGTAATGCAAGCTCTTCTGAGCCATAGACTTATTTTTTTAGTTTTGATATTTGTTTTGATGCCATGGATTTCATATTCCATGAGTTTTGTATACATTTGACAATATTTATATATCTGAATGTGTTATTTCCTTCAGCTAAAATTTGTGTTTATACTTATGTGATCGATATATGTTTGTGTATAGATCATAGTAGTTTCTATTTCATGATGTTATTGTGTATTTGAGGTTTATTCACTAAAGGGTGCATGAAACAAGTTTTAAATCCTTAAAAATCTCTAAATTTCAAGGGTTTTTCTATTCGCCGAGTCTTGGGCGAGTTTAGGCTCCGAGTCCGAGTCCGAGTCAAAAATCGGCTTGCCGAGTCCGAGGCGAGTCCGAGTCTTGTAACACTGCCAAAAACACAAAATACTAATACCAATTCATCTCCTAGTTGATACCAGGACAAAAGAGGGAATAACAATCGATTCAACAATAGTGGACCAAGGAGTAAAATCCAGTATGATTCAAAGGGGTGATCGATGATCCAATGCAAAAAATGTAACTAATGGGGTCACTTCATCGTAGAATGCCAGAGTAACCAAGATAAAATGGGGTTGTTGTGTAAGTGGTGTGCGATGGATGACCATGAGGACATCGACTACTCGAAACAAAAAGGCATCAACATGCTAGACATGGAGGAACGAGATGAGAAAGTGTTGGCAATTACTAGAGCACAAACAAAGAAAGCAATAAACCTAGATCCTCATATGAAAAAGGAATGAATGAGAGAAGCCAAAGCCAAGTAGAATAAGCGATGGCAAAAGATTGAAGTACCTCATTATGTTCAAAATCTGAAAAAGAACATCTTATGACAAATGCTACAGACAATTGTACCAATTAAAGTGGCAGACCTTCTCCAAACAATGCCACAACTGGGAGAGGCGATAACAAACATAGTCAGTGATGAGCAAAGCTGGCAACATGAAGGCCGAAGAAAAGGAATATAGTGGAACCGCCACCCAAAGGTGAGCGAGTCATCAACCCAGTGTTGTTGATGGTGAACATTGGGAAGAGACCGGTTGTTGTACAGGAGATCAAAGGAAAGAGTCTAACAAACACAATTGTCAACGAAGGATTGGGAGTCGACGTATTGCCTGAAGATACATGGAAGTCTCTCAAGAAGCCAACACTTTGGCCTCCGACATTATAGTTAATGGTCGTTGAGCAGCATGGCATCAAGCCATTGGGAATGTGGATGGCGCAAAAAGCGACAAACAAGACCCAACTACTACTATTGAATTTTGTGGTAACACATTGGAGAAGAAGGTGTATGATGTATTACTTGGGAGAGGATGGTTGATTGCAACCAAGACAGACCACAACTGGAAACAAAATACACTCTCCATAGAGAACAATGGGAGAAAGTATGTGATCAACTTGAGAAATCAAGCAGTAAGTGAAGAATTCGCATCGTCGACTTGGAGTCCGAGCGAGGATCAGGAATAGATGAAGAAGGGAGATTCATGGAACCAAATGACGAAGGCGTCTTAGACCTCCAGCTCTCCATAGAGAACAATGGGAGAAAGTACGTGATCAACTTGAGAAATCAAGCAATAAGTGAAGAATTGGAGTCCGAAGGAGGATTAGGAATATGTAATGTCCCCAATTTAGCCCAACACTTTTCATTTGGATTTAGCCTATTTCTGAAAACTCGTAGGCTAAGCAGAAATGGAATTAGGGTTTCCACATTCATATGCAATTTTGAAGGTTTGCATGTGTGAGTTTTTGATGCATCTCTGGTGGAGCTTTCTGGGTTTTTGGAACGCTTCAGGATGTGGTGACATGCATGTTAAGAAACTGACATGCAATTTTGGCAAATACCTTGCATGTAGAAAAGGTTTCTGGGTTTTCAGAGATCTCCAAGGTGGTGTGATAGGCATTTGAGTCTAACAACCTTTCCAAGCACTTACTATTTATAGTAAGTCATGATGGCTGCCCTGTTTGTGCTCAAAAGGTGTTTTGGGAACACTTACTATTTATAGCAATTTGCTATTTATAGTAAGTCATGATTACTGCTCAATTCGTGTTCAGATGAAGTTTTGCAAACTTACTATTTATAGCAATTTGCTATTTTTGGTAAGTCTATTTATAGCAGTATCATTCTAGCAACTGCTCAATCATCTGCAGTTCACATTTCTATTTTGGGCAGTGAGGCTGATTAGTTTGGGCGTTGGCTTCTTCTTTCCTCTTGGAGCTAAGTTTCAATACTTAGTCATTTTTCCAATGTTTCTTTTGGACCCAAGTGCCTAGGTGATCAACTTTAAGTTGTTTTAAAAGAGGGGCCTTTATTGTGGACGTCCAAGTTGGAAAATATTAATATTTAATGTTGTTTTAATTACTCTTTGTGGTGGACGCCTATGGAGGAGAAATTAACTATTTTAATATTTAAAATAAAGTGCTTGGAAGATGGGCGTCCCTTGTAAGAAGTTGAATGGTTCGATCTTGGAGGTTACAGTTGATTCATTTGCCCAATTGAAGCTTATTTATTGATGCTTTGTGCCTTCATTCATATATTTTGGAAATTTTGTAAAGTTATGTTGTTGAACTGAGTTCAAACATTGCTATGGGGGTTGCGAGCTTCCTAGCGTTTTACTACCTTTCCTCGAGCCTAAAACTATGGCTTCCTAGAAGGTGACTAAAGACCATGCTTCATTCAGGAGTGTGGATAGAGCACACATTCTGATTTCAATTACAGACAGGTTGCTGGTTTATAATTTGTTTGTACTGCTAATGTCAATGGCTGAAGCAAATTTCTATTCGTAGCTTCGCCTCTGAATTTTATCTCTTTCTGGGTACTGGCCCATGCTATGTAACTGTGGAGGGCCACCCAAGTCTACAAGTTTGCAGATTTTATTACTGAAGATTCAATTTTTAAATGCAAGTCGACCTCCTTGAGAGGTCGTACCATTTTATCTTGCCTTGGAGTTCGTGTCGACTGTATATTGTTGTTTCTGGTTCGAATTTCTCAGTTGGAGGATGGACGCCATGATGAGAGACTTCTACTGACTACTGAATGAAGTCTTTCCGAGTTATGTGTGGAGTGCTACGTCCATTTTGGTGAATTCTCACCTTGCTGGTCTGATTTTCTGTTCATGTTGTTTCTGATTAGACTTGTTTATTTTTGGTTACTACTGTTTTGAGCTCAATTTCCATATCATTCACATATTGTATTAGTTAGATGTTTATACTCTAACTCCATGTTGTTATAGTTGAATATCTCTTGATGATTGCAGCTGAAACTCATTATTTGTAAGGCTGGTTTAGCAGTACTAACAGTTGTTTTATTTTATTTGCTGCAATTTAGTTTTGTAATTACTCCCACTGAAGAAGTGGTTCAGTTAAATAATTTACTTTCAGCACTTGCTAATTTCCCCCCACTGAATAAGTGGATAGAGTGGAATTCATGGTCGGTTATCCGCCTATTTTGTAATTATTTCATTCATGGTCGGCCAACCGCCTACAGCAGTTTTGTAACTTTCTTTCAAGTTGCTAACGATCCCTGGCACCATATGCTATCACCTCGCCCACATTGGGATCTTGGTGAACATTCTTGGTGAAGGGTTACTTTCTAGCTGGTTTTCTTTGGAGTTAACGCTAATCAGTGGTCTTGTGCTGATATTGTTGTGTTCAAAAAATTAAAAATTAAGGGGGAATATTGGGGAATATTACAGAATAGATGAAGAAAGGAGATTCATGGAACCAAATGACGAAGGTGTCTTGGACCTCCAACATTGCTCAAATGAAACAAGTTCACTCCTTGGACTCTTCCACTAGCAAATGGAGGACTATGAAATGTTCTAGCGGGGTTGCAATATGCTGCAAGTGGGGGAGATTGAAGGAGAAGAAGAGGAAAAAGCCTCAATGAGTCAAGCATTTCCTCTGGAGTATGGAGAATACAAGGAGGGAGTGGCCAGGGTGGATGACACGCTAGCGCATAATTTTGAACGAGACAAGGCGATCAAGTACGAAGAACCAAGAATAAAGAAGGTGAACTTAAGAGAGGAGGATAGCCCCTGAATAATTCTAGTGAAAGAGGACTGGAATCCAATGTTGAAGGCAGCAACAACATTCAAGATCTTCACAAAATACAAGGATGCCTTTGCGTGGATGTACAAAAACTTGAAAGGCGTACCCCCAAAACTATGCGTACATAGAATTCCTTTGTTACTAGGAGCACAACCTATATAGAAGAGGCCCTACCAGATGAATAAAAACCATGTTGCAAAGGTGCAAGAGGAAATTTAAAAAAAGTTGGAAGCAGGAATAATCTTCAAGGTCGAAGTCAACGATTGGGTTTCACCAATTGTCATATCACTAAAGAAAGAATTCAAACAAATTTGGATATGTGTGGATTTCCAAAGTCTGAATGCAGTAACTATAAAGGACCCCTTCCTAATCCCATTCACAGACTCAATATTGGAAGAAGTGGTTGGCCATGAAATCTATTCATTCATGGATGGATTCTCGAGCTATAACCAAATAAGCATAGCTGAGGATAAATTGAAGACAACATTTGTGGTTGAAGACTAAGTGTATGCATTCAACCAGATGTCGTTTGGTCTATGCAATGCTCCGACAACTTTCCAAAGAATCATTTTGCATATATTTGACAAGATTTCAATGAAGAATTTTAAGGCATTTTTGGATGGCTAGTCAGTCTAAAATAACGAACACACACATCTGAATCTCCAAGAATGTATGGAATGGTGCAAAGTAGCACGATTGGCATTAAACCCGAAGAAGTGTTTCATCATGCATCAAGGGAAACTACTCGAACACATAGTCTGCAAAGCCGACTTGAAGATCGACCCAAACAAGATTTAGGTGATCATACAGATGGAACCACCTCAAAACCTCACAAGATTAAAATCGTTGTTGGGTCATGTCGATTACTACAGAAGATTCATAAAAAAAAATTGCCCAGGTATCCTACCTGCTGGACGTGCTCACAAGGAAGGGTCAACCATTCATGTGGACAAATGACCAAGAGAAGACCTTCAATGGACTGAAGGTACAATTGATAAGCTCACCAATCCTTGCATACTCGAACTGGAGTAAAGAATTTCACATACATGTTGATGCTTCAAACTACCCGATCAGAGCAACGTTGGCACAAGTGGGACTACAAGGGTTAGACCACCCAATATTCTTCGTCAATCAGCTACTGTCAAAAGCAGAAAAGAATTATAATATGATGGAGAGGGAAGTGCTTGGAATGGTTTATGTCGTATAGAAGTTCAAGCACTACTTGCTGGCTACACCCTTCATGTTCTACGTCGACCACCAGACACTTAAGTACCTTGTGAACAAACCAATAATTCAAGGGCGAGTGAGCAAATGGCTCCCTGCTACTACAAGAGTTCACATTCACAATTATTGTTAGGCCAAGGAAGAGCCATGTCATCGCTGACCAATTGTCAAGGATCAAGTCAGGCATACCTCCAGAGGGAGTAAATGAAGATTTTCTAGATGCACACTTATTTCAAATCGCAGCACTACCCCCATGGTATGAAAACATTGAAGAATACCTATCTACTTCCACATTTCCAAAGGAGATGCCCCGAGAGAGCGAAGGAAACTGGTATTGAAGAGTAGAACATTCCAACTCATCAATGGACTGCTATATAAGATGGGGTCAAACCAGGTACTACGGCAATGCGTCGTGGAAGAGGAAATTCTAGGAGTACTTAAGGAAGCACACGAAGGACTAGCTCGACGAAACATGGGGCTAGATGCTTCAGCATGTAAAATCCTATTGGCAAGTCTATGGAGGCTGACGTTGCACACCGAGGCCTGAGAGTGGGTGGTAGGATGCAATACTTGCCAGAGAGTTGGCAAATTGCTAAAAAGAGATTACATGTCGATGTTCCCATCTCAACCCCAGGAACTTTTCAAGCAATGGGGACTAGACTTCATCGATCCCCTAAAATTCAGCCAACTATACTGATGCAAGTACATAGTCGTTGCCATGGAGTACCTAACCAAATGGGTGGAGGCTTGAACACTACAGTCAGAACGGCAAGATTCATATATGAGAAAATTGTCACAAGGTACAACATACCAATACAAATCACTAGCGACAAAGGAGGACACTTCGTCAACCATGTCATTCTCCTAATGACGACGGAGTTCTGAATTTTTTCACAATTTATCAAGCCCATACTGCCCAAGAGCAAACAGACGGGCAAAATCCACAAATAAGGTGCTTGTCTCAGTCATTCACAACTTGTGCAACATCAAAGAAGCTGACTGGGAAGAGAAGTTGCCAACCGTACTATGGGCTTATCATACAACATACAAGGTGACAACAAGCCATACACCATTCCAACTGATGTATGGTTAGGAAGCTATAGTTCTCGCCGAGTATATGGTGCCAAGTCTGAGGATTGCCGTCAAGAACCGACTAGGCAACACAGAGAGCTTGACGGAACAACTATTCCAATTAAACAAATTGGATGAACGAAGTGTACTTGCTCAATGGGCAACGGAGACAATGTAGAAAAGAAGGAAATACTGGCACGACAAAACACCTTCGATGAACAAATTTTCAGCCTGAACAGTTGGTTCTCAAATATAACAGTCGTAACAAATTGAAACCTAGTAAATTCAAGGTGAGATGGCTCAATCCCTTTAAAATCCAAGAAATCTCTAATAATGGAGCCATCAAACTAGAGATCTTAGATGGTAGAATACTAAAAGATACTATCAACGGATCCAAATTGAAGCCATATAAAGAGAGTGGTGGCAATCAACATCATGGATTGGATGGTAGACGAGAAACCTACCATGGAAATACTAGAAAGACCAGAAGGACTTCCAAGCGTAAAGGTAAAACCAATTTTGCAAAGACTTGAAGGGTTGGCAGTGCCAATGATTCATCGACACTTAACAACCGCATTATTTGGACGACCTGCAAAATGGATAAATTACAAGGCGACAAATGGCATTTGAAAGTGCCATATTCAAGACCGAGAAGAGGGTGCATCACCTATGAGCTAGACAAAGAGCAAAAGGAGAGGAAGATAGCCAAAGAATGGCATACAGGAGAGCACTCGAAAGATTGGAAAGAAGAGGGCCCCATCCTATGGCCAATAATCATGGTCAAGCATTACTTTGTAGCATAATGGGACAAATACAACAAAGATATAATTCAATGGGCAATAGAACACAACATAGAACCACCTTTGTTACAGACCTCTAATGAAATATGACGCACAATCCATAATCTAGCAGCACCACCAATAGTCGAAGGAGAAGTGAAATGGTACCAACAAAGAGGGAGAATGTACATTGACAGTACTCAGGGTTCTAAAGGTATGGAAAATCCAACATTGTTACAAAAATATTTGATCTCGAATATGTAGAAACTTCTTGTGAAAATGATTGTTACAATTACAAAAGGCCATGAGTATTTCGAAAAAAATATCCAGCCTCAAAAATTATATACTTGGCCACAAACAATGAAAATGTGAATTACAAAAAACCCGAAATAACTGGGATACAAGATCAAGCCACAGAAATAAAATTAAAAGAAAAATTTGAGCAAAGGGGAGAGAAGGGAAAAAATTAAAACCAAAAAATTTTAAAAATGTTAGAGTTGAAAATCATTTAAGTTTGGAAAATGAAAAAAAAACAAAAAATAAAAATTACCGAGGAGAAAAAATATTAAAGTAAAATTGGGAAGAATTAGAAAATAGATATATTAAATTCCAATCGGCAATTATTAAACTATAGAAATTAATTAAAAAGTCACCAAGGCGAATTCACTTAGTAATCTTTGTACAGTTTAGTGAAATAAAATTCAAATGGCAAAAAGTATCACACCATATGGTATCATTGGGCACATAAGGGTTATAATGTACACTTTAGAGAAGGAAATCAAACCATAAGACGATCATATGGCAACAGTACAAGACCATCATATGGCAGCAATGCATGACCAATGTATGGCAGCAAAATAGCAAAACCAAAGTAATCATATGACGAGGAAAGTACAATCTTAAGGTGATCGTAGGTCAACTATAGAATAGCACATGCAAAGACAAAGAGGGTGTACGCCGAGTGGTGAAGGGGCAGTGCTTGGGCATACGACAAGTGTGATTGGTCATATGGGGAAGACAACAATGGTTGGTTGTACAAAGGAGATGCGTACAACTAAACAGAAGAACTAGAATCGTACAACTAAACAAAGGTTGCATCGTATGACGGAGAGTTGGAATCATACGACTAAACAAGGATTGCACCGTACGGAGGAGAGTTTGAATCGTACAACATGCGAGGAACTAGGTGGAATTATCATACAAGAAGGAAAAGAAAATTTGTTGTGCAACGTTCGATTGAGGGTTTTCAGCAATGTGACCAACCATACAAAGGAGAGTTTGCAAAGTAGAGAGTACCATACGAGGTTGTAAGGAAACTATGTTGCTACGCCTATACACTGTATGGTCTACACCAAAAATCACATTCATAACCGTATGATCGGCATGGAGGAAAAAATTGAACCGTGGTGTCAAGCCCATAATTGCACAGTAAGGGTTGATAGTTGCTACAACCGTTTTTCGAGAAGGCAATATATTTTTAATCCCCATCGTGAATTATTGATAGCTCATTAGAGAATAATTTTTCCAAACATGGACGCTAGCAACAACAGGGGGAAGAAAGTAGCACACTACAAGTAGCGCATTGCCATAGCCAAAACAAACAATGGGAAACCAAACAACATGGGAGTAGATGCTCTGACACGGGATAGTCTCACTGGAAGTGAATGCGAAACATGGTGGCAAAATAACTAGGATGACCATATCTTGAAGGTAGCATTGAGACATGTGCAGGTTGACAAAGTCATGCAACTCCCATTCTTCAACTCCCAAGGGTTTAAACACTTCTTGAAGGCGATGGTGACGAACTATAGCAGACATGCTCAAAAATCGGTCATTGCCTACAAAGGGTGCCTGATAACTATATCTTTTTGGCCAACATACTTCCATAGAGTGTTCGACATACCGGCCATAGGTACCATCAGGTGCAAACCAACAAGGAAATTCACCCAACACCACAAGGAAGCATCACTCGAGATTTTTTTGAATCGATTTAACTCAGCAAGAGAAGGACAACATATGAGTGTGAGTAATCGGGGTTTGAGGAAGAATTTTTTGGCTACACTGGAATGGAAGTGCATAATGGATTTAATTAAGTGTAGATTGACAGGACCAAATAGGGCATCCGATGTGGCAATCTGGATGATCGACTACATGATTGGGCTAAGCATAGGTAAAGTTTACAACTAGTCCCGATTATTGTCAGACAGGAAAAGGGAATTCTTGGCACAGAAACATAAGGCTTTTTATATGACACAACATGCCATTGCCCTTCTCCTCGATCCCATCCGCACTCAGGTTCCCACCGACAAGTGGGGTTAGTTGCAACCAGAAGCCCAAATAGATTTGTCATTGCCAACAACATTCTACTGGACCACTCTAGACATACAAGCAACAAGGGGAGAAGAGACGACCCAGACAACTAGAAAGAAGAGGAAATAGAGAGAGGCATCGAGAGATAGTGCAAAAGAGGATGCACCAATAGAGATGTCCTCCACATCGACCACCACATCACCAAAGGAGAAGGTATCACTCACAACCAATGCACAATCATTGCTAGAGATGCACATAGATGAGGTTGTACCAATGAGTGAGATGGCTACAGGAGTACCACCACCATAGCCAACAACTTTGCCAGCAATACCCATATTGCTAGGCACACTACTAGCACCACCAATGACATCGCCAGTGGCACCACCGATATTTCCAAGCACGCTGCCACCATTGCCAGCATTACCAAGGGCAACGCCACCACCGCATGTACCAACACCAGGACTACCAGGTGCACTACCAGGATTGCCAAGTTCACTACCAAGACTTCCAGGTGCACTGCCAGGTTTGCCAGGCCCATTGCCAGAACCACCAAGTGCACTACCAAGACCGCCAAGCCCATTACCAAGACCACCAAGCGCACTGTCAGGATCGCCAATGGCACCACCAAGACTACCAGGCACATTCTTAGGATTCCCAACTACACAATCAGTGCCATCAGTTATAGTTTTTGCATTGTCGAATACTTTTTCAAGGGATATTCCCACACCCACTGATGTCACATAGGTAGACCAGTGGTTAGATATGCTCGAGACACCAATGCAGGTTCTAGCATTCCCCTCACTGAGTCCTTCAAGAGTTATGGCCAAGGGACTCGAGCAAGATCCATCAGTCATGGTGATTGAGGGTACAAAGCCAGGATCTTCACAGGCACACCCACTGGAGGCCATGCACACTCAATAGAGTGGAGGACTCCCTCAGATGCCTTGGCTACCTTCGGTCGCATAGGAGTTATTGCCTAACCCATCAAACGAGGACAAGGATGAGTCAAGTGGGTCTAAAGGGCTAATCATTGAGATAGCCAAGCCCAACAAGATAGATCCACTTGGTACGGTCCAATAGTACATCTAGGACCTCTAGTCGATGGCAATAGTGATGTAAGAAGTGGGAGACATATCCAAACGTCTAGACATAGGGCAACAGTTATTGGCATTCTTGCAGTCAGAGTGTGAGGCAGAATTCACTTGTTGCTTCACTTACAAAGCACGGTCGGGAATTGAGACTTCGGCAATGATGACAACTTGGCTCCCTACCAAACCTTCACTAGGGGGGAGAGATGCTAAGGTGGTCTCAACCTTGTTCAGTATAGAAGCTTCCTTCAAGGACATATTCTACAGGTTGAAGCGTCAAATGACATCCACTAACGGTGTTATACAGGAGAAGAATGAGGCCTTGTAAATGGTGCAGAAGGTTTGGGAGGAATTAGCCGAGCATACATAGAAATTTCAAGATCAATTAGCTTAATAGATAGCTCACTCCCAATGAGCAAGGCAAAATGTCAACCGTAGAGGCCAAGATGGCAAAGATGGAGAAGGGTACAAAGTGTCATGTCCCCTCGCACAAGACGCCACCAAACCCATGATTTGATCGATTAGCATTCCATGAAAGTTGCATTCATTAAAGTCGCCATTTAAAGCGTATTAAAAAATAATTAAATAACGGAAAATTTAAAAAGGCAATATTAATGAACAAGTAATTGTCTTTTAGAAATAATCCTGAAATTGTTGAAGAGCCATGACTAAACCAAAAGACGAAACTCCGCGCACTTATAGAAATAGAGGTTATGTCATCTATGGGAGGGCATGGAAGAGAACAAAAAAGAAAGGAGATAAAGATAATAAAAAAAGAAGTCGATAGTGTCTGAAGAAGGAGCCTACGCACACCGGTCAAGTGTAATCTTACCTTAACCATTAGAGATCTAGTTTCGTGTGTTTTTGAATTGCTTCATTGTGTGTATGCGTCCTATGCATTCTACTGTGTTGCTCATATGTGATCTGGTTATTGAAACATGTATCCTGAATGTTGAACTACTTGAATTATAGTTGCCAGGAAACTCCATTATGGGAACATAGACAACGTACCAGTCCCCATACCCAAAATTTCTGGTGAATCATTTACATATAAAATAGCCGTCTCCTTATTCATTTAACTCACGTACCCTAATTTTATTGGCATCCCCGTCCCCGTACCAGTACCAGTACCCTGCGTCTCCCGGTAACTATGACTTGAATACAGACATATGCATTCCAACTATTGGTTGTATGTTTTGTGCATCAAACATGCTTTATCTATGTAGACCTACAATCTAGCTAACCATCTATACATTTTGATTATAGGATTATTTATAGGTATATATTTGCAAACTGCGTATATAGCTATGAGCATAGGAATATGTCATTGTATATGAATTATGAATCAGGTTATCTATTAGTAGTGTGTATTTTCTATTCTTGTAATGGACTGATTACCTCCAAGACAATACATGGATTATATGAATTGAATAGTCGTAATGAGCCTAATATTTGTATGCAATTCCTTACATTAAGTTATTCTTTATTTGGAGGCTAATTAGTTGTCCTCGTAGTAACAATTTGATCAGATATATGTATATAGTGAGTAAGAGATCTACATAGCATTTCCTAGTGTTAATATGCATTATCACTTTAGGCATGGATCTGGATATACGATATGTATAGATGCTATTAAATTTTTAATGCCTAAGATAAGTTGTGTGTTTGAAAGCCTACTCAAGAGGAAGGGCTTGAGAAAGTGGTGCCTAGGGACCCCACTTAAGATCCGCCTATTCCCAATGCAAGGAGGAGCCATGGATGAGTGGAGAGTCCACTTAAGATCCGCCCTATCCGTAGGCAGGGATAGGCCATGGATGGGTGGAGGTCCCACTCAAGTCCGCTCAGACCAAAGAAGGGAAGGGTCATGGAGGGGTGGTAGGCCTAGACCACTATAAGCTTCGTTGGTTTCCTCCAGTAGGCGAAGTGTCTTCTGAGGTTGTGACATGGGTGGAGAAAGCAAGTACAAGTCACCAGCAAGGAGAGTTGTTGTACACAACCCCTTAGGCTTGGCAAATGGCTTCAGGCGGATCCATCCATGTTACTCCTAGTTCAAAATAGTTCCATTTGTGATGAATCTATAAATGTGATGCCATAATGCTAATGTTAATAGATATGTGCATATGTGGAAATATTGTTTATGTGGTGAATGCAGGATCCCAATCCAAGATTACATCACTAAAGGAAATATTTATTTATTAAAATGAAACCCTAACCCTAATTTGTTGGCGTATGTGATCTATAGGCGAATTCTAGGGAAAATTAGGACTAGAGGACATTACAATGGTATCAAAGCATAATCCTGCCACCTTTGAAAATAATAGTTAAAGCAAACTTACCAAAGAAGGAACACTAGGCAAAACAACACCATGAGTAAACAAATGAGCAACGAAAAAAGAACATTCATGGAACAAACCACCCAAGCACTCAGGGACCAAAATGAAAGGAACGAAAGAACCACCCAAGCACTATTAGACCAAAATGAGAGGAACGAAAGAACCACACAACTTCTCCTCCACGCCATCCTAAATATGAATAACAATAACGGAAGGGAGACACATTCTAATCATTCTGAAAACAATAACCCCGTCTCCCCAAAAGCAACCAATTCTAGACCCACAAGACCTTCCTTCTTACCTAGGGAAGAGCACATGGAAGAAGGGGAGACAAACGAACGCCCCACAGAAAATGCGGATGAGATTGCAATAGCCTATTATAGACTTGATCCCAAAATTAGGGGAACTATCCCTTTTAAAGACTGTTGTGAGGCCAATGTAAGAACTTGCCCTAGAAAGGAAAGGAAGAGCCAACACGACAAAGACCTCAAGAATAGAGTAAGCTAACCCTCCCTAATTTCGATGGAGAAGGAAAAACCACGACATGCTCGTGGGTCCAAAAGTTGGACACATATCTATCACTAAGTCCAATGACAGAAGAGAATGCCATTAAGTTCGTCGTACTACATCTAACTGGGATGGCCCACGAATGGTGGCACCACAGTCTCATTACCCAAGGCCACCAGCACGTAACCACCTATGATGAGTTCACCTAGAGGCTAATCTAAAGATTTGACCAAAAGCATCACAAGTGGTACTTTAGAGAACTCACCCAAGTAAGACAACATGGAACTATAGAGAATTATGCCACCGAATTTTAAAAACTAGCTGTCGTGGTACCCGAAATCTCTCAAGAGAGACTCACCTACTTGTTCGTGGAAGGATTAAGGGGATCAGTCAAGGGGCATGGTGGGTGCATTAGAGCCCACCAACTTAGATGAGGCAATTCAAAAGGCCATGAAATTTGAGGATAACCTACCAAGAGACAAACCCAAGAACTTTAATGCACCTTCCAAACCCCTTCACAGAGAGGAAAGGCCTAAAAGGGAAGATTCACTAAGGACACGTTCTTACTATAATGGGAAGCGAGATCGAGGTCATATGTGTCAAGCAAGGGAAGATTTAAAAGGGAAGGGGTTATGTTTCTCATGCCATGGGCCATGGGGACGTGATCATAAATGTAAAGGTCGAGCCCAAAAGATAGAAGCGACCCTCAAAGGAGAAAGCAAAGAGCACCAAGCAAGAAAACAAAGTATGATGAAGAAGATCTCAAAAGTATCCAATTGAAAGAAGAGAAGACAATAAACAACTAGAGATTCGTGGAGGAGCCAATCTAGTGGCTACGACACCCTTACGCTCTCAAAGATCTCGAAACATATTACCCAAACGATCTCCCCAATAAGAATTGTAATATGTCACTTGAACTCTATTCATAAGACTCCTAAGGTTTCCTTATCAAGTAATGGGAAACCCCTTGATGAAACATTACATAGATATGTGTCATACTTCTAATCCTCTTCTTATATTCATGTCTTATATCTATGACATTAAAAAGGGTTTCCTTGAGGACAAGCAAATTGAGAGGGGAGGACTGTCATGTCCCCTCGCACAAGACGCCACCAAACCCATGATTTGATCGATTAGCATTCCATGAAAGTCACATTCATTAAAGTCGCCATTTAAAACGTCTTAAAAAATAATTAAAGAATGAAGGATAAAAAAGGCAATATTAATGAACAACTAATCGTCTTTTAGAAATAATCCCAAAATTGTTGAAGAGCCACGACTAAACCAAAAGAAGAAACTCTTTACACTTATAGAAATAGAGGTTAAGTCGTCTATGGGAGGGCATGGAAGAAAACAAAAAAGAAAGGAGATAAAGATAATAAAAAACACCAGTCAGGTGTAATCTTACCTTAACCATTAGAGATCTAGTTTCATGTGTTTTTGAATTGCTTGATTGTGTGTATGCGTCCTATGCATTCTACCGTGTTGCTCATATGCGATCTGGTTATTGAAACATGTATCTGAATGTTGAACTGCTTGAATATAGACATATGTGTTCCGGCTATTGGTTGTATGTTTTGTGCATCAAACATGCTTTATCTATGTAGACCTACAATTTGGCTAGTCATCGATACATTTTGATTACAGGATTATTTATAGGTATATATTTGCAAACTGTGTATATAGCTGTGAGCATACGAATATGTGATTGTATATGAATTATGAATCAAGTTATCTATTAGTAGTGTGTATTTTCTATTCTTGTAATGGACCGATTACCTCCAGGACAATACATGGATTATATGCATCAAATAGTCCTAATGAGCCTAATATTTGTATGCAATTCCTTACATTAAGTTATTCTTTATTTGGAAGTATATGTACTAATCAATTGTCCTCGTAGTAACAATTCGATTAGATATATGTATATAGAGAGTAAGAGATCTACAGAGCACTTCCTAGTGTTAATATGCATTATCACTTTAGGCATGGATCTAGATATATGATATTTATAGATGCTATTATATTTTTAATGCCTAAGATAAGTTGTGTGTTTGAAAGCCTGCTCAGGAGGAAGGGCCTAAGAAAGTGGTGCCTAGAGACCCCGCTTAAGATCCGCCTATTCCCAATGCAAGGAGGGGCCATGGATGAGTGGAGAGTCCACTTAAGATTCACCATGTCCGAAGGCAGGGATAGCCCATGGATGGGTGAAGGTCCCACTCAAGTCCGCCCAGACCAAAGAAGGGAAGGGCCATGGAGGGGTGGTAGGCCTAGACCACTATAAGCTTCACTGGCTTCCTCCAATAGGCGAAGTGTCTTTTGAGGTTGTGCCATGGGTGGAGAAAGCGAGTATAAGTCGCCAACAAGGAGAGTTGTGGTACACAACGCCTTACGCTTGGCAAATGGCTTCAAGAAGATTCATCCATGTTACTCCTCCTAGTTCAAAATAGTTACATTTGTGATGAATCTATAAATGTGATGCCATGATGCTAATGCTAACAGATATGTGCATATGTGGAAATATTGTTTATGTGGTGAACGCAGGATCCCAATCCAAGATTACATCATTAAAGGAAATATTTATTTATTAAAACGAAACCCTAACCCTAATTTGTTGACATTTGTGATCTATAGGCGAATTCTAGGGCAAATTAGGACTAGGGGACGTTACACAGAGCAAAGAGTGACGGTTTTGGAGGCCAAACTAGCACAAAAGGACAAAGAAATTGACGAAGCAAAACCCCAGTTGATGGATACTGTGCAAATGGTGAAGGTAACAAGAGAACGAGAGATAATGGATAAGCACCAGTTGAGGATGCGCACAAAGGAGGTTCTCGGGCTACGGGAGTTACGCTCGCCAACGTCCACCCCGACATCATCCATTCATCCAAGGACGTCCTCTCACCCCCTCAATAATTGTAAATTGGGTCATCAACTCCCATTTTTGTTGTCGTCTGGAAGACGACTTTCTTTTTTGGGGGCCTGATGTAGTTGGCAAGATAGAAATAAATAATTGTGTTAATATGTAATTAAGTCCTCAACCATTGGGTGGGTTTACTTGGTAGTTGTCGATGGTTAGTGTCCTCAACCAATGTCGGCTAGCTATATATTGTATGTTTGCATTTGTAGTCGGGGACCACACATTCTATATTTTGAACTTATTGCCTATCTGATGAATGAAGAATATGATACATTGTAATGTCTCGTTTTGATGGGACAAAGTAATATTATTTAAGATCAAAATATTAAAAGGGGAACTACATAATCATTATCTATTCTAAAGTCATTCTACGTATTCCTACTTGGGCGATATCTTGCAAATATGATTATCTAAAGACCCTACACGATTATTACTGGAAATAGCTATTGCATCGGATTAAGACATTCAATTATCTAAAGACCCTCCACAATTGCTATACCATCTATCTCTCAGATTATAAGGCATTCGAATATATGTTAGTCACCAATTGTTTCACTATCGGGCTTGTAGAAGAAGTATATCGCCACCAACCCTTGTCTACATAATCCACGGGTGAAGACACGTAGGCATTAAAGTCGTCTAGAGCCAACGTAGGAGTGAAAGTCAAACGATATCAATATTTATTATTTGGCTATTATTCTAGATCGAAGAGTAGATTGGAGAATATCAGGTCGGATGTATTATGTGATTCATCCAACATTATCGCTGCATGCCTTTTGTGACTATTGTAATTACTATAATCGAATTATTTGAGGCGTTGTCGTATGAGAGTTGTCAAGTCCTGTAGCTAGCCGCCAAAGCTGATGAAGAGTACAATTAATTATATTAAATGGCTTGACAACTAACAACGATTCTGAACAGCCATAAAAGGCAACATTTGATAATGGAGGTGCAGCGATAATTCCCAAGAGACATCGATTGGTTAATAGCCATCGATTACAGTTAATAAGAAATTAAGAAATAAAAGAAAAAATTAAAATAAGCCTCAAGAAGCGATGAGTTATAAAGGTGGTGACTAATAAAGAATGGGATGCATCCTTTATCAAACAATCAGATGAAAGGGTATCTTCTTTCATGAAGATATAGCATATAAATAAGATAAGAAACATAAAGGGATCAACATCATGGATCAGAATTACAGTTATATATGTTTCTTAGTAGCAGATCTGAAGTGCTCTTTAAGAGCCAAAGGTCAGCCAGTAGATGGATGCATGGATAATAAATGAACATTCAGATACAGCACCTAATTGCAAATCGCACGAATATAAAGACAAAGTCCGAAACAGCGAAATAATAGAGGTCTAAAGCTAATGTATATTCAAAGGCATGATTTTAATTGATAAATCAGAAATAACTATTACATTTACTTGTCAAATTTCCATTATCGAATTGATATTTGAATCAGACTTTATTATTCAAAGTTTATTTCAATTATAATCTAGAAAGTCAGTTAACTTTGATAATATTGGATGACAACCTTTGTCAATCCAATAGGGAATAATCGAAAATCTATTGATCCGGAGCATGGGTCATTACATACATATATTAAGTGCATTATCTAAATAATTGATATGTTGTATTATTGCTGTTATATATTTCCGTTTACTCTATGTTAATCAACCAAGCAGCCTTAAGGAGTAAACATTCAGATCCAACTAAATGAGGCATTGACAGCTTTCAAGGACTATCAATGAAGATTATATGAGA
Source organism: Sequoiadendron giganteum (assembly GCA_007115665.2). Lineage (NCBI taxonomy): Eukaryota > Viridiplantae > Streptophyta > Pinopsida > Cupressales > Cupressaceae > Sequoiadendron > Sequoiadendron giganteum. Next base: position 37,157,919 of record CM021108.1, read on the forward strand.
AGACATTGGATGACACCATCATCATTGAAGATATCAACACCAAAGAAGGAGAATCAAGCAAAAACTCTGCTAAATAGGCACATGTTGACAGTCTTCAAAGTGTCAATTTTAAGATGAAAAGTGCTCCTTAAATATATGGCTTATGTTACTGTGTTCAAAGTTTGATTTTTCAAAAGTGACTTGGGATGCATGTAACATTTTGAAATACTATTTTTGTTTCTCATAACTGCCTAGTAGTTATTAAGCAAAGGCTATATACATGACACATTATCATTGTGATGGGGATTGAACTTGGAGCAATTTTTTGTAAAGTTGGACGAGATTACAAAAGGCTTTTGTATTGCAATTTTGGAAAATTGTGAAACAATAGATCAGAACTTTGAGTCTCCATTTATTGTCTAAGTTTATCTTTTCTTATGTTTGATATTGCTGTTATTATTTCTCAGAACTCTTCTCAGCAACCTGCAGATTCAATCATAAATTTATTTATTCATTTCAAAATAATCACCTTCATCTGGGTTTGTCAGAGTTGTATTTCTATTTGGCAGGTTTGCATATTCACTATTCTTATGCACACTCCATTTATAAGTTATTGCAAAACCAACAGAGGAAATTATCTTGTAAAGTGTACAGCATTTCTGTTGTTTGCAATTATGGTTTTCTATTAAAGCAGCTTCACCATCTTGAGAGGTTTTTACCACAATTACTGTAGAAGATTTGACACTACAAATTCATTCACCAACAGATCACTATTTTTCTTGGAAAGAATGCTTTAAGCAAGATTAGATGATGGGAACATGCAGAAATCATGCATTACTCAAAAACAAAACCAAGCAAAGGTCATGTAGTAGTATCAGTATCACAATACAAAGGATAATTCAGATGAAAGTGAGACTTAACCTGAACGTTCAAATAGTCATGACTTTCCAAGTTATTTCTGGTTCCAGAAGCCTGTCTCTTGGACACTTCTAACTCATCAGATAAAGTTACCTCTGAAATCTTCCTCTTTGTCTTTAGCAAGGTACTTGGACAACCATTGGCCAGTGCAGACAAGGAACCATTTGAAGGTTGGTTTCTTTTAAGACTACTGCCAGAGTCTTCATTTCTTCCTTGGTCTTTCATTTCAATATCTGAACTCTGTTGTGGAGGAGTAGAAGGAGGTGAAGCTGCAGCATTTGCAGTCCTCCCTACAGCAATATTAATGGATGGGTTTATTTGAACACTAGGAGTCTCTTCAGACATGCTAGTATTAGGAGACATGCCACTAACTGGAGGTATTCTGGTTATAGAAGGTTTAACATCATCTGTCAAATTTGGTGGTATAGAACTAAATGGAGACAGATTTACAACACCTGGCCTCAATATTGTTGGTTTTGTTTCAAAATTTGATGAAGCTGATGCCATTTGACTTAGCGTACTTCCAATTCCTGCTGAGCTCATACCCGGGAAAGCAGAAGAGCTTGCAATGGTCTGCCTTACAGCTTCATATGGCCCTGCAGAGTGGTTATGGGTTGATGCTCCGGTAGATTGACTGGATGTTGGCCCTGAGGTACTGCTGGGAGCATTTCGTGACCTGTTTGGTTTTGCACTGGCTGGCTGGTAACCAATCAGTGCACAATGTAAATTCCTGTAAAACATTTAACACATAAGCATACAAACCAGAAATTAACCATGAAGACTGACACTAATGTTGTTGAGAGTTTATTAAAATCCCTTGTCAGAAAATTTCAGGAGCACATTTATAATTTTAATCCAATACCATATATCCAAGGTCTTGTACTTTCCATAAGACTCTGGATACAGCACACAATAGTAAGAATACCAGTAGCTTCTGTCTGAATTTATCTAGTACAATTGGAATTATGCTAGGACCTTACAATAAACCCAGTCACAGCATAAAATAGAAATATGATTAAAGACTTTAAGAGCAACAAGAGTGTAAATGAAAAACTGAGATAATATATTATCAGTCAATTATTATATAATTGTTCAGAATGATTGCAAGATAGTATACCATGTGAGCACATCACAAGAAGTTAATAAAATAATGTCATAAGTAGTTGCAATAGACATGCTGTGTCTCAATGGACACTTATTATAGAAGAAAAAAGCACCCAAATATTTTGAAGGACCAAAAAAAAAAATCAAGAATGGAAAAAAAAATTAAAAAAATCCACAGATGATCTCGTCCAAATAGAACTATATTACTATTCAATTGACCAATACGGTGCAAATGTATATGAAAAGGATGCATATACAAATATATATAGTACAGGAACAGACAAACAAGTAAGAGTGCAAAAATTAGCTACTAATTAATTACTATTGTTTCTGGATTAGATTGTGTAGAAGTTTTGAAGCAAAAAACTTCTACACAATCTAATCTAGAAACAATAGTAATCAATATTTATGGATCGTGGAAATCTGATATCATTAATAGGCAAACAAAACAAACACACTTAGTGAGCATTCATGAATACAAGGGCATACTACATTTCATTCTGTGATACTTAACAGCTATGCTATATCATGTGTAATTTCCAAATTGCAGAAAATCATAAAATATGAACCATTTACAAGGATTTACAAGTTTTAAAAATGTACATCAACACATGCACTGAATACCATCACTCAAAGACCTGTGCTTGTATACTTTAGTCAAAAAACAGGTAAATACACACCAATATTCTATCGTCATTAATTTCAGTCGAGTCTCAAGTCTGAGCAACACAGCAGTTCTTTCAAAATCCTGTTTGTCATGTGCGGGCTCAATAAAATTGGCTTCAAGCACGCCTGGATACAGAGAACAGATCAAAACATTGAGTAGCACAAACAATGAACTTCATGATTAAATCAATACTCTCATGAAAGAGAAACAAACTGCGCTATAACTGAAAAAATTCCTTACCTACAACACCTCTTCCTCTGCTACTGTTTTCATGAAAAACTTTCCAGAAGGGCTGCATTGATAGATTTACATGATAAAGAGAAGATCTTTGAGAACAATATAATAAGAAAAGAACAAAAAACAACTGGAATATGTTCTACCAGAACAAATCTATATGATAAAATACTAATCATGACCCAAAGAATTTTCGTATTAAACACTCAAACAATATAGGCTACAACATGTGGATGGTTCTGGGCATGGTAATCTTATGATTTTCATTTTATCACTAGTTAAAAATGATATATTAACGCAAATTGTGCAAGCTGTGTAATAGAAGAGAAATCGAAGATGAACAAGAACTTTTTAAAGGCCTTATGTTGTAATGTCCCCTTCTCAATCCTAAGCTTTTCAGTGGCTGTTAGCCTCTTTCCGGAGTCCCATAGGCTAAATGGAGGAGTTAAGGAGATTATCCTTGGAGGATTCATGTCAACATTTCAAGAAGAGTATACCGATGTTGCCAGTGAGCTTTTGTGGGTTTTTCTAGGTTTTTTCTGGGCCTTGTTCAGTAGTATTACTATTTTTAGTAGTGGCTATTTTTAGTAACCTACTATTTCTAGTAAGTTCCAACGTGATTCAGTTTGAGCCAGTTCGGAGATTTGAATCACTTACTATTTTTAGCAATTTGTTATTTTTAGTGTAATTTTTAGCACTTGGTCCTAGCAGCAGTACAGTAGAGGGTTTCCAATTCTGTAGTGGTGGGTTCAGATTTTTTTTGGAGCAATATTTATTCACCATCACTTAAGTCTTTAAAAAGGTAACTTTATGACTTAAGTGAAATTCATTTTGACCCCTTGTGCCCAACGCCTAGGAAATAAAAGATAAAAGATAAATCAAATGTTTTCTCATCAAGATGGGTGTCCCTTTTGGAGGGAAAAAGCATTTGAAATTGGGTGCCCTAATTTCTATATAAATTCACCTTGTGCTCTCATTTGGGAGATGTTGATTGAAGATAACGAAGTGCTGTCAAATTGGGGATTGAATCCTTCAAGGGCTTTGGAGACGAAAACCTTCAAAGTTGCTCTAGTTTCAGAGTTGAGAGATACTCCCTAGCTGGACACTGGAGTGGCTTCACTGCAAGAGTCACCATTGAGCTTTGGTGAAGATTTCAACTTTGTTTCCATGATGATTTGCTTTGATGTTTTCTAGTATATGCATTTTCTGGTGAAGTTACTAATTAGCAGAGATTTTTGGAGTGATTTGGAGTGGATTTTCTTGGTTCTACACCTGCTGGCCATACCATTTCCTTGCCAAGGCCATACCACTTCTTGGCTCTTTCCAATTGAAGCATTACATAACATTTTGTGTGTATTGATCCATCTTGTTCCTCTTCCTTGGGCGACCCTTTTGTGTCAAAGTGCAGATTTTATGATGAAGAATTGGATTTTTAGAGGCTGATCACCCCTTTCAGCAGGCTGTACAGTTTGGGCCTGAGGTGTTTTGGCATGTGGGAATTATCTGCTCTTCCTTATCAGCCTTTGAAGTCTCATCTGGTGGTATTTTGACCCTCTTATGGCCTAGCAAAAAGTTGGGAACCTTTCTAGGGTGATTTGATGACATTCTTGGAAGGCGTGCCAAGGTGTAGCTTGCTGTTTCTAAGTGTTGCAGACCTTTTCACAGTGATTCCTGAGTGTTGCAGACCTGCTGCAACTCATTTTCTGAGTTAAACCAGTCCTCTACTTGCTGTTATACTCAGCTAAATTGTTGTTGTTTCATTGAGGTTATCTTGTTTCAATGGGTTGAATGTATTTGGGGTGTTGCTATCATATTTCTATCTCATTAGTAGCTGGATTGTAACTGTTGATATCGTTTGTATTGAGCATTATATTGTAACACTGATTTGGCAGTACCATTCAATGATTTGTTCTTCTTTGGTTTGGCTACTTACCCCACTGAATAAGTGGTATAGTATCTCACCCCACTAAATAAGTGGTATCTTTCATCATCCATTGAATAAGTGGCTTTCTTGCACTGACCCCACTGCACAAGTGGTTTTTGGTTTGCACTCACTGCTGAAAAGCGGAAAAGTTGTGAGTTGTTTATTTTCAGTTTGTACCACTGCATAAGTGGAAGATTATTACTCACCCCATTGAACAAGTGGTTTCTTTCTAGCAGAGCAATGTAAACATTACCACTGTATGCTCTGACCTTGCTCACATCGGGATCTGGGTGATCAAAAAATGGAAGGT
>CM021108.1:37163154-37195227 GCA_007115665.2 Sequoiadendron giganteum
AATGTAGATGATAGCAACGACGGTGAATCAAAGATCATCCAAGCCTTGAGAAAGGATATGATGTGGATAATGGAGTTGAAGGCTAAGAAGGAGAGTACAAGGGAAAGCAAGGAATAGTGTTGCACCGACTACAAAGGAGATCATAACAAAAAAAAACTGTCCAAAGAAGCTAGTCTACGACATCCACCAAGTAATGGGACATTCCATCAACGAATGCTTGTACATTTTGAAAATAAGAAGCACACAAGTGCTCTTCACTCAAGGGGAACAATCAACGCCTTCGACCACACCACCAAAAACCAGTGTTACAAGACTCACCCAAACTCGGCGAGTACTCGCGAGTCCCGAGGCGGGTGACCCTAAATGAGTCCCAGAGACTCGGCTTCCGAGTACTCGCCGAGACTCGCCGGACTCGGCAGTCTGCTGGACTCGCCGAGTCTTGTGCCCCAAACTCGGCCATTTTGATTAAATTTTTTTTTTTTAAATTGCAATCTTTTTTTTTCAAATTTTTTAATTAAATGGTGTGCGCCATGAAGGTTTGTGTGGTTTTGAAGGTCTTCATACCGGACCCTGCGAGGGGCGCTGCCCCTCGACCCCGCTGGGGGCACTGCCCCCAAACCCTCATCAAACTATAGGTCTAAGCATGTTATAGGCCAATGATGAATCATGATCATAAAAACCTACAAAATACATATCCCTTGTTGCGAATCTTTGCATCTTTCACAGTCAAAGCCATAATCAAGGATTATCTTGTTTCAAAATTCATACATTAGACAACAAAACATGCAGTCTTGAAGGCTTCAATAAAATTTTAATAATAAAATCCTCACTTGAATATACACACCAATCATTGAGACACAAGCAAATATCATGGCCACATCATCATCTAAGACCTAACTTAGACACTAGTGCATGACTTGTCGTGATATTGGGATGAGTAATGCAAGCTCTTCTGAGCCATAGACTTATTTTTTTAGTTTTGATATTTGTTTTGATGCCATGGATTTCATATTCCATGAGTTTTGTATACATTTGACAATATTTATATATCTGAATGTGTTATTTCCTTCAGCTAAAATTTGTGTTTATACTTATGTGATCGATATATGTTTGTGTATAGATCATAGTAGTTTCTATTTCATGATGTTATTGTGTATTTGAGGTTTATTCACTAAAGGGTGCATGAAACAAGTTTTAAATCCTTAAAAATCTCTAAATTTCAAGGGTTTTTCTATTCGCCGAGTCTTGGGCGAGTTTAGGCTCCGAGTCCGAGTCCGAGTCAAAAATCGGCTTGCCGAGTCCGAGGCGAGTCCGAGTCTTGTAACACTGCCAAAAACACAAAATACTAATACCAATTCATCTCCTAGTTGATACCAGGACAAAAGAGGGAATAACAATCGATTCAACAATAGTGGACCAAGGAGTAAAATCCAGTATGATTCAAAGGGGTGATCGATGATCCAATGCAAAAAATGTAACTAATGGGGTCACTTCATCGTAGAATGCCAGAGTAACCAAGATAAAATGGGGTTGTTGTGTAAGTGGTGTGCGATGGATGACCATGAGGACATCGACTACTCGAAACAAAAAGGCATCAACATGCTAGACATGGAGGAACGAGATGAGAAAGTGTTGGCAATTACTAGAGCACAAACAAAGAAAGCAATAAACCTAGATCCTCATATGAAAAAGGAATGAATGAGAGAAGCCAAAGCCAAGTAGAATAAGCGATGGCAAAAGATTGAAGTACCTCATTATGTTCAAAATCTGAAAAAGAACATCTTATGACAAATGCTACAGACAATTGTACCAATTAAAGTGGCAGACCTTCTCCAAACAATGCCACAACTGGGAGAGGCGATAACAAACATAGTCAGTGATGAGCAAAGCTGGCAACATGAAGGCCGAAGAAAAGGAATATAGTGGAACCGCCACCCAAAGGTGAGCGAGTCATCAACCCAGTGTTGTTGATGGTGAACATTGGGAAGAGACCGGTTGTTGTACAGGAGATCAAAGGAAAGAGTCTAACAAACACAATTGTCAACGAAGGATTGGGAGTCGACGTATTGCCTGAAGATACATGGAAGTCTCTCAAGAAGCCAACACTTTGGCCTCCGACATTATAGTTAATGGTCGTTGAGCAGCATGGCATCAAGCCATTGGGAATGTGGATGGCGCAAAAAGCGACAAACAAGACCCAACTACTACTATTGAATTTTGTGGTAACACATTGGAGAAGAAGGTGTATGATGTATTACTTGGGAGAGGATGGTTGATTGCAACCAAGACAGACCACAACTGGAAACAAAATACACTCTCCATAGAGAACAATGGGAGAAAGTATGTGATCAACTTGAGAAATCAAGCAGTAAGTGAAGAATTCGCATCGTCGACTTGGAGTCCGAGCGAGGATCAGGAATAGATGAAGAAGGGAGATTCATGGAACCAAATGACGAAGGCGTCTTAGACCTCCAGCTCTCCATAGAGAACAATGGGAGAAAGTACGTGATCAACTTGAGAAATCAAGCAATAAGTGAAGAATTGGAGTCCGAAGGAGGATTAGGAATATGTAATGTCCCCAATTTAGCCCAACACTTTTCATTTGGATTTAGCCTATTTCTGAAAACTCGTAGGCTAAGCAGAAATGGAATTAGGGTTTCCACATTCATATGCAATTTTGAAGGTTTGCATGTGTGAGTTTTTGATGCATCTCTGGTGGAGCTTTCTGGGTTTTTGGAACGCTTCAGGATGTGGTGACATGCATGTTAAGAAACTGACATGCAATTTTGGCAAATACCTTGCATGTAGAAAAGGTTTCTGGGTTTTCAGAGATCTCCAAGGTGGTGTGATAGGCATTTGAGTCTAACAACCTTTCCAAGCACTTACTATTTATAGTAAGTCATGATGGCTGCCCTGTTTGTGCTCAAAAGGTGTTTTGGGAACACTTACTATTTATAGCAATTTGCTATTTATAGTAAGTCATGATTACTGCTCAATTCGTGTTCAGATGAAGTTTTGCAAACTTACTATTTATAGCAATTTGCTATTTTTGGTAAGTCTATTTATAGCAGTATCATTCTAGCAACTGCTCAATCATCTGCAGTTCACATTTCTATTTTGGGCAGTGAGGCTGATTAGTTTGGGCGTTGGCTTCTTCTTTCCTCTTGGAGCTAAGTTTCAATACTTAGTCATTTTTCCAATGTTTCTTTTGGACCCAAGTGCCTAGGTGATCAACTTTAAGTTGTTTTAAAAGAGGGGCCTTTATTGTGGACGTCCAAGTTGGAAAATATTAATATTTAATGTTGTTTTAATTACTCTTTGTGGTGGACGCCTATGGAGGAGAAATTAACTATTTTAATATTTAAAATAAAGTGCTTGGAAGATGGGCGTCCCTTGTAAGAAGTTGAATGGTTCGATCTTGGAGGTTACAGTTGATTCATTTGCCCAATTGAAGCTTATTTATTGATGCTTTGTGCCTTCATTCATATATTTTGGAAATTTTGTAAAGTTATGTTGTTGAACTGAGTTCAAACATTGCTATGGGGGTTGCGAGCTTCCTAGCGTTTTACTACCTTTCCTCGAGCCTAAAACTATGGCTTCCTAGAAGGTGACTAAAGACCATGCTTCATTCAGGAGTGTGGATAGAGCACACATTCTGATTTCAATTACAGACAGGTTGCTGGTTTATAATTTGTTTGTACTGCTAATGTCAATGGCTGAAGCAAATTTCTATTCGTAGCTTCGCCTCTGAATTTTATCTCTTTCTGGGTACTGGCCCATGCTATGTAACTGTGGAGGGCCACCCAAGTCTACAAGTTTGCAGATTTTATTACTGAAGATTCAATTTTTAAATGCAAGTCGACCTCCTTGAGAGGTCGTACCATTTTATCTTGCCTTGGAGTTCGTGTCGACTGTATATTGTTGTTTCTGGTTCGAATTTCTCAGTTGGAGGATGGACGCCATGATGAGAGACTTCTACTGACTACTGAATGAAGTCTTTCCGAGTTATGTGTGGAGTGCTACGTCCATTTTGGTGAATTCTCACCTTGCTGGTCTGATTTTCTGTTCATGTTGTTTCTGATTAGACTTGTTTATTTTTGGTTACTACTGTTTTGAGCTCAATTTCCATATCATTCACATATTGTATTAGTTAGATGTTTATACTCTAACTCCATGTTGTTATAGTTGAATATCTCTTGATGATTGCAGCTGAAACTCATTATTTGTAAGGCTGGTTTAGCAGTACTAACAGTTGTTTTATTTTATTTGCTGCAATTTAGTTTTGTAATTACTCCCACTGAAGAAGTGGTTCAGTTAAATAATTTACTTTCAGCACTTGCTAATTTCCCCCCACTGAATAAGTGGATAGAGTGGAATTCATGGTCGGTTATCCGCCTATTTTGTAATTATTTCATTCATGGTCGGCCAACCGCCTACAGCAGTTTTGTAACTTTCTTTCAAGTTGCTAACGATCCCTGGCACCATATGCTATCACCTCGCCCACATTGGGATCTTGGTGAACATTCTTGGTGAAGGGTTACTTTCTAGCTGGTTTTCTTTGGAGTTAACGCTAATCAGTGGTCTTGTGCTGATATTGTTGTGTTCAAAAAATTAAAAATTAAGGGGGAATATTGGGGAATATTACAGAATAGATGAAGAAAGGAGATTCATGGAACCAAATGACGAAGGTGTCTTGGACCTCCAACATTGCTCAAATGAAACAAGTTCACTCCTTGGACTCTTCCACTAGCAAATGGAGGACTATGAAATGTTCTAGCGGGGTTGCAATATGCTGCAAGTGGGGGAGATTGAAGGAGAAGAAGAGGAAAAAGCCTCAATGAGTCAAGCATTTCCTCTGGAGTATGGAGAATACAAGGAGGGAGTGGCCAGGGTGGATGACACGCTAGCGCATAATTTTGAACGAGACAAGGCGATCAAGTACGAAGAACCAAGAATAAAGAAGGTGAACTTAAGAGAGGAGGATAGCCCCTGAATAATTCTAGTGAAAGAGGACTGGAATCCAATGTTGAAGGCAGCAACAACATTCAAGATCTTCACAAAATACAAGGATGCCTTTGCGTGGATGTACAAAAACTTGAAAGGCGTACCCCCAAAACTATGCGTACATAGAATTCCTTTGTTACTAGGAGCACAACCTATATAGAAGAGGCCCTACCAGATGAATAAAAACCATGTTGCAAAGGTGCAAGAGGAAATTTAAAAAAAGTTGGAAGCAGGAATAATCTTCAAGGTCGAAGTCAACGATTGGGTTTCACCAATTGTCATATCACTAAAGAAAGAATTCAAACAAATTTGGATATGTGTGGATTTCCAAAGTCTGAATGCAGTAACTATAAAGGACCCCTTCCTAATCCCATTCACAGACTCAATATTGGAAGAAGTGGTTGGCCATGAAATCTATTCATTCATGGATGGATTCTCGAGCTATAACCAAATAAGCATAGCTGAGGATAAATTGAAGACAACATTTGTGGTTGAAGACTAAGTGTATGCATTCAACCAGATGTCGTTTGGTCTATGCAATGCTCCGACAACTTTCCAAAGAATCATTTTGCATATATTTGACAAGATTTCAATGAAGAATTTTAAGGCATTTTTGGATGGCTAGTCAGTCTAAAATAACGAACACACACATCTGAATCTCCAAGAATGTATGGAATGGTGCAAAGTAGCACGATTGGCATTAAACCCGAAGAAGTGTTTCATCATGCATCAAGGGAAACTACTCGAACACATAGTCTGCAAAGCCGACTTGAAGATCGACCCAAACAAGATTTAGGTGATCATACAGATGGAACCACCTCAAAACCTCACAAGATTAAAATCGTTGTTGGGTCATGTCGATTACTACAGAAGATTCATAAAAAAAAATTGCCCAGGTATCCTACCTGCTGGACGTGCTCACAAGGAAGGGTCAACCATTCATGTGGACAAATGACCAAGAGAAGACCTTCAATGGACTGAAGGTACAATTGATAAGCTCACCAATCCTTGCATACTCGAACTGGAGTAAAGAATTTCACATACATGTTGATGCTTCAAACTACCCGATCAGAGCAACGTTGGCACAAGTGGGACTACAAGGGTTAGACCACCCAATATTCTTCGTCAATCAGCTACTGTCAAAAGCAGAAAAGAATTATAATATGATGGAGAGGGAAGTGCTTGGAATGGTTTATGTCGTATAGAAGTTCAAGCACTACTTGCTGGCTACACCCTTCATGTTCTACGTCGACCACCAGACACTTAAGTACCTTGTGAACAAACCAATAATTCAAGGGCGAGTGAGCAAATGGCTCCTGCTACTACAAGAGTTCACATTCACAATTATTGTTAGGCCAAGGAAGAGCCATGTCATCGCTGACCAATTGTCAAGGATCAAGTCAGGCATACCTCCAGAGGGAGTAAATGAAGATTTTCTAGATGCACACTTATTTCAAATCGCAGCACTACCCCCATGGTATGAAAACATTGAAGAATACCTATCTACTTCCACATTTCCAAAGGAGATGCCCCGAGAGAGCGAAGGAAACTGGTATTGAAGAGTAGAACATTCCAACTCATCAATGGACTGCTATATAAGATGGGGTCAAACCAGGTACTACGGCAATGCGTCGTGGAAGAGGAAATTCTAGGAGTACTTAAGGAAGCACACGAAGGACTAGCTCGACGAAACATGGGGCTAGATGCTTCAGCATGTAAAATCCTATTGGCAAGTCTATGGAGGCTGACGTTGCACACCGAGGCCTGAGAGTGGGTGGTAGGATGCAATACTTGCCAGAGAGTTGGCAAATTGCTAAAAAGAGATTACATGTCGATGTTCCCATCTCAACCCCAGGAACTTTTCAAGCAATGGGGACTAGACTTCATCGATCCCCTAAAATTCAGCCAACTATACTGATGCAAGTACATAGTCGTTGCCATGGAGTACCTAACCAAATGGGTGGAGGCTTGAACACTACAGTCAGAACGGCAAGATTCATATATGAGAAAATTGTCACAAGGTACAACATACCAATACAAATCACTAGCGACAAAGGAGGACACTTCGTCAACCATGTCATTCTCCTAATGACGACGGAGTTCTGAATTTTTTCACAATTTATCAAGCCCATACTGCCCAAGAGCAAACAGACGGGCAAAATCCACAAATAAGGTGCTTGTCTCAGTCATTCACAACTTGTGCAACATCAAAGAAGCTGACTGGGAAGAGAAGTTGCCAACCGTACTATGGGCTTATCATACAACATACAAGGTGACAACAAGCCATACACCATTCCAACTGATGTATGGTTAGGAAGCTATAGTTCTCGCCGAGTATATGGTGCCAAGTCTGAGGATTGCCGTCAAGAACCGACTAGGCAACACAGAGAGCTTGACGGAACAACTATTCCAATTAAACAAATTGGATGAACGAAGTGTACTTGCTCAATGGGCAACGGAGACAATGTAGAAAAGAAGGAAATACTGGCACGACAAAACACCTTCGATGAACAAATTTTCAGCCTGAACAGTTGGTTCTCAAATATAACAGTCGTAACAAATTGAAACCTAGTAAATTCAAGGTGAGATGGCTCAATCCCTTTAAAATCCAAGAAATCTCTAATAATGGAGCCATCAAACTAGAGATCTTAGATGGTAGAATACTAAAAGATACTATCAACGGATCCAAATTGAAGCCATATAAAGAGAGTGGTGGCAATCAACATCATGGATTGGATGGTAGACGAGAAACCTACCATGGAAATACTAGAAAGACCAGAAGGACTTCCAAGCGTAAAGGTAAAACCAATTTTGCAAAGACTTGAAGGGTTGGCAGTGCCAATGATTCATCGACACTTAACAACCGCATTATTTGGACGACCTGCAAAATGGATAAATTACAAGGCGACAAATGGCATTTGAAAGTGCCATATTCAAGACCGAGAAGAGGGTGCATCACCTATGAGCTAGACAAAGAGCAAAAGGAGAGGAAGATAGCCAAAGAATGGCATACAGGAGAGCACTCGAAAGATTGGAAAGAAGAGGGCCCCATCCTATGGCCAATAATCATGGTCAAGCATTACTTTGTAGCATAATGGGACAAATACAACAAAGATATAATTCAATGGGCAATAGAACACAACATAGAACCACCTTTGTTACAGACCTCTAATGAAATATGACGCACAATCCATAATCTAGCAGCACCACCAATAGTCGAAGGAGAAGTGAAATGGTACCAACAAAGAGGGAGAATGTACATTGACAGTACTCAGGGTTCTAAAGGTATGGAAAATCCAACATTGTTACAAAAATATTTGATCTCGAATATGTAGAAACTTCTTGTGAAAATGATTGTTACAATTACAAAAGGCCATGAGTATTTCGAAAAAAATATCCAGCCTCAAAAATTATATACTTGGCCACAAACAATGAAAATGTGAATTACAAAAAACCCGAAATAACTGGGATACAAGATCAAGCCACAGAAATAAAATTAAAAGAAAAATTTGAGCAAAGGGGAGAGAAGGGAAAAAATTAAAACCAAAAAATTTTAAAAATGTTAGAGTTGAAAATCATTTAAGTTTGGAAAATGAAAAAAAAACAAAAAATAAAAATTACCGAGGAGAAAAAATATTAAAGTAAAATTGGGAAGAATTAGAAAATAGATATATTAAATTCCAATCGGCAATTATTAAACTATAGAAATTAATTAAAAAGTCACCAAGGCGAATTCACTTAGTAATCTTTGTACAGTTTAGTGAAATAAAATTCAAATGGCAAAAAGTATCACACCATATGGTATCATTGGGCACATAAGGGTTATAATGTACACTTTAGAGAAGGAAATCAAACCATAAGACGATCATATGGCAACAGTACAAGACCATCATATGGCAGCAATGCATGACCAATGTATGGCAGCAAAATAGCAAAACCAAAGTAATCATATGACGAGGAAAGTACAATCTTAAGGTGATCGTAGGTCAACTATAGAATAGCACATGCAAAGACAAAGAGGGTGTACGCCGAGTGGTGAAGGGGCAGTGCTTGGGCATACGACAAGTGTGATTGGTCATATGGGGAAGACAACAATGGTTGGTTGTACAAAGGAGATGCGTACAACTAAACAGAAGAACTAGAATCGTACAACTAAACAAAGGTTGCATCGTATGACGGAGAGTTGGAATCATACGACTAAACAAGGATTGCACCGTACGGAGGAGAGTTTGAATCGTACAACATGCGAGGAACTAGGTGGAATTATCATACAAGAAGGAAAAGAAAATTTGTTGTGCAACGTTCGATTGAGGGTTTTCAGCAATGTGACCAACCATACAAAGGAGAGTTTGCAAAGTAGAGAGTACCATACGAGGTTGTAAGGAAACTATGTTGCTACGCCTATACACTGTATGGTCTACACCAAAAATCACATTCATAACCGTATGATCGGCATGGAGGAAAAAATTGAACCGTGGTGTCAAGCCCATAATTGCACAGTAAGGGTTGATAGTTGCTACAACCGTTTTTCGAGAAGGCAATATATTTTTAATCCCCATCGTGAATTATTGATAGCTCATTAGAGAATAATTTTTCCAAACATGGACGCTAGCAACAACAGGGGGAAGAAAGTAGCACACTACAAGTAGCGCATTGCCATAGCCAAAACAAACAATGGGAAACCAAACAACATGGGAGTAGATGCTCTGACACGGGATAGTCTCACTGGAAGTGAATGCGAAACATGGTGGCAAAATAACTAGGATGACCATATCTTGAAGGTAGCATTGAGACATGTGCAGGTTGACAAAGTCATGCAACTCCCATTCTTCAACTCCCAAGGGTTTAAACACTTCTTGAAGGCGATGGTGACGAACTATAGCAGACATGCTCAAAAATCGGTCATTGCCTACAAAGGGTGCCTGATAACTATATCTTTTTGGCCAACATACTTCCATAGAGTGTTCGACATACCGGCCATAGGTACCATCAGGTGCAAACCAACAAGGAAATTCACCCAACACCACAAGGAAGCATCACTCGAGATTTTTTTGAATCGATTTAACTCAGCAAGAGAAGGACAACATATGAGTGTGAGTAATCGGGGTTTGAGGAAGAATTTTTTGGCTACACTGGAATGGAAGTGCATAATGGATTTAATTAAGTGTAGATTGACAGGACCAAATAGGGCATCCGATGTGGCAATCTGGATGATCGACTACATGATTGGGCTAAGCATAGGTAAAGTTTACAACTAGTCCCGATTATTGTCAGACAGGAAAAGGGAATTCTTGGCACAGAAACATAAGGCTTTTTATATGACACAACATGCCATTGCCCTTCTCCTCGATCCCATCCGCACTCAGGTTCCCACCGACAAGTGGGGTTAGTTGCAACCAGAAGCCCAAATAGATTTGTCATTGCCAACAACATTCTACTGGACCACTCTAGACATACAAGCAACAAGGGGAGAAGAGACGACCCAGACAACTAGAAAGAAGAGGAAATAGAGAGAGGCATCGAGAGATAGTGCAAAAGAGGATGCACCAATAGAGATGTCCTCCACATCGACCACCACATCACCAAAGGAGAAGGTATCACTCACAACCAATGCACAATCATTGCTAGAGATGCACATAGATGAGGTTGTACCAATGAGTGAGATGGCTACAGGAGTACCACCACCATAGCCAACAACTTTGCCAGCAATACCCATATTGCTAGGCACACTACTAGCACCACCAATGACATCGCCAGTGGCACCACCGATATTTCCAAGCACGCTGCCACCATTGCCAGCATTACCAAGGGCAACGCCACCACCGCATGTACCAACACCAGGACTACCAGGTGCACTACCAGGATTGCCAAGTTCACTACCAAGACTTCCAGGTGCACTGCCAGGTTTGCCAGGCCCATTGCCAGAACCACCAAGTGCACTACCAAGACCGCCAAGCCCATTACCAAGACCACCAAGCGCACTGTCAGGATCGCCAATGGCACCACCAAGACTACCAGGCACATTCTTAGGATTCCCAACTACACAATCAGTGCCATCAGTTATAGTTTTTGCATTGTCGAATACTTTTTCAAGGGATATTCCCACACCCACTGATGTCACATAGGTAGACCAGTGGTTAGATATGCTCGAGACACCAATGCAGGTTCTAGCATTCCCCTCACTGAGTCCTTCAAGAGTTATGGCCAAGGGACTCGAGCAAGATCCATCAGTCATGGTGATTGAGGGTACAAAGCCAGGATCTTCACAGGCACACCCACTGGAGGCCATGCACACTCAATAGAGTGGAGGACTCCCTCAGATGCCTTGGCTACCTTCGGTCGCATAGGAGTTATTGCCTAACCCATCAAACGAGGACAAGGATGAGTCAAGTGGGTCTAAAGGGCTAATCATTGAGATAGCCAAGCCCAACAAGATAGATCCACTTGGTACGGTCCAATAGTACATCTAGGACCTCTAGTCGATGGCAATAGTGATGTAAGAAGTGGGAGACATATCCAAACGTCTAGACATAGGGCAACAGTTATTGGCATTCTTGCAGTCAGAGTGTGAGGCAGAATTCACTTGTTGCTTCACTTACAAAGCACGGTCGGGAATTGAGACTTCGGCAATGATGACAACTTGGCTCCCTACCAAACCTTCACTAGGGGGGAGAGATGCTAAGGTGGTCTCAACCTTGTTCAGTATAGAAGCTTCCTTCAAGGACATATTCTACAGGTTGAAGCGTCAAATGACATCCACTAACGGTGTTATACAGGAGAAGAATGAGGCCTTGTAAATGGTGCAGAAGGTTTGGGAGGAATTAGCCGAGCATACATAGAAATTTCAAGATCAATTAGCTTAATAGATAGCTCACTCCCAATGAGCAAGGCAAAATGTCAACCGTAGAGGCCAAGATGGCAAAGATGGAGAAGGGTACAAAGTGTCATGTCCCCTCGCACAAGACGCCACCAAACCCATGATTTGATCGATTAGCATTCCATGAAAGTTGCATTCATTAAAGTCGCCATTTAAAGCGTATTAAAAAATAATTAAATAACGGAAAATTTAAAAAGGCAATATTAATGAACAAGTAATTGTCTTTTAGAAATAATCCTGAAATTGTTGAAGAGCCATGACTAAACCAAAAGACGAAACTCCGCGCACTTATAGAAATAGAGGTTATGTCATCTATGGGAGGGCATGGAAGAGAACAAAAAAGAAAGGAGATAAAGATAATAAAAAAAGAAGTCGATAGTGTCTGAAGAAGGAGCCTACGCACACCGGTCAAGTGTAATCTTACCTTAACCATTAGAGATCTAGTTTCGTGTGTTTTTGAATTGCTTCATTGTGTGTATGCGTCCTATGCATTCTACTGTGTTGCTCATATGTGATCTGGTTATTGAAACATGTATCCTGAATGTTGAACTACTTGAATTATAGTTGCCAGGAAACTCCATTATGGGAACATAGACAACGTACCAGTCCCCATACCCAAAATTTCTGGTGAATCATTTACATATAAAATAGCCGTCTCCTTATTCATTTAACTCACGTACCCTAATTTTATTGGCATCCCCGTCCCCGTACCAGTACCAGTACCCTGCGTCTCCCGGTAACTATGACTTGAATACAGACATATGCATTCCAACTATTGGTTGTATGTTTTGTGCATCAAACATGCTTTATCTATGTAGACCTACAATCTAGCTAACCATCTATACATTTTGATTATAGGATTATTTATAGGTATATATTTGCAAACTGCGTATATAGCTATGAGCATAGGAATATGTCATTGTATATGAATTATGAATCAGGTTATCTATTAGTAGTGTGTATTTTCTATTCTTGTAATGGACTGATTACCTCCAAGACAATACATGGATTATATGAATTGAATAGTCGTAATGAGCCTAATATTTGTATGCAATTCCTTACATTAAGTTATTCTTTATTTGGAGGCTAATTAGTTGTCCTCGTAGTAACAATTTGATCAGATATATGTATATAGTGAGTAAGAGATCTACATAGCATTTCCTAGTGTTAATATGCATTATCACTTTAGGCATGGATCTGGATATACGATATGTATAGATGCTATTAAATTTTTAATGCCTAAGATAAGTTGTGTGTTTGAAAGCCTACTCAAGAGGAAGGGCTTGAGAAAGTGGTGCCTAGGGACCCCACTTAAGATCCGCCTATTCCCAATGCAAGGAGGAGCCATGGATGAGTGGAGAGTCCACTTAAGATCCGCCCTATCCGTAGGCAGGGATAGGCCATGGATGGGTGGAGGTCCCACTCAAGTCCGCTCAGACCAAAGAAGGGAAGGGTCATGGAGGGGTGGTAGGCCTAGACCACTATAAGCTTCGTTGGTTTCCTCCAGTAGGCGAAGTGTCTTCTGAGGTTGTGACATGGGTGGAGAAAGCAAGTACAAGTCACCAGCAAGGAGAGTTGTTGTACACAACCCCTTAGGCTTGGCAAATGGCTTCAGGCGGATCCATCCATGTTACTCCTAGTTCAAAATAGTTCCATTTGTGATGAATCTATAAATGTGATGCCATAATGCTAATGTTAATAGATATGTGCATATGTGGAAATATTGTTTATGTGGTGAATGCAGGATCCCAATCCAAGATTACATCACTAAAGGAAATATTTATTTATTAAAATGAAACCCTAACCCTAATTTGTTGGCGTATGTGATCTATAGGCGAATTCTAGGGAAAATTAGGACTAGAGGACATTACAATGGTATCAAAGCATAATCCTGCCACCTTTGAAAATAATAGTTAAAGCAAACTTACCAAAGAAGGAACACTAGGCAAAACAACACCATGAGTAAACAAATGAGCAACGAAAAAAGAACATTCATGGAACAAACCACCCAAGCACTCAGGGACCAAAATGAAAGGAACGAAAGAACCACCCAAGCACTATTAGACCAAAATGAGAGGAACGAAAGAACCACACAACTTCTCCTCCACGCCATCCTAAATATGAATAACAATAACGGAAGGGAGACACATTCTAATCATTCTGAAAACAATAACCCCGTCTCCCCAAAAGCAACCAATTCTAGACCCACAAGACCTTCCTTCTTACCTAGGGAAGAGCACATGGAAGAAGGGGAGACAAACGAACGCCCCACAGAAAATGCGGATGAGATTGCAATAGCCTATTATAGACTTGATCCCAAAATTAGGGGAACTATCCCTTTTAAAGACTGTTGTGAGGCCAATGTAAGAACTTGCCCTAGAAAGGAAAGGAAGAGCCAACACGACAAAGACCTCAAGAATAGAGTAAGCTAACCCTCCCTAATTTCGATGGAGAAGGAAAAACCACGACATGCTCGTGGGTCCAAAAGTTGGACACATATCTATCACTAAGTCCAATGACAGAAGAGAATGCCATTAAGTTCGTCGTACTACATCTAACTGGGATGGCCCACGAATGGTGGCACCACAGTCTCATTACCCAAGGCCACCAGCACGTAACCACCTATGATGAGTTCACCTAGAGGCTAATCTAAAGATTTGACCAAAAGCATCACAAGTGGTACTTTAGAGAACTCACCCAAGTAAGACAACATGGAACTATAGAGAATTATGCCACCGAATTTTAAAAACTAGCTGTCGTGGTACCCGAAATCTCTCAAGAGAGACTCACCTACTTGTTCGTGGAAGGATTAAGGGGATCAGTCAAGGGGCATGGTGGGTGCATTAGAGCCCACCAACTTAGATGAGGCAATTCAAAAGGCCATGAAATTTGAGGATAACCTACCAAGAGACAAACCCAAGAACTTTAATGCACCTTCCAAACCCCTTCACAGAGAGGAAAGGCCTAAAAGGGAAGATTCACTAAGGACACGTTCTTACTATAATGGGAAGCGAGATCGAGGTCATATGTGTCAAGCAAGGGAAGATTTAAAAGGGAAGGGGTTATGTTTCTCATGCCATGGGCCATGGGGACGTGATCATAAATGTAAAGGTCGAGCCCAAAAGATAGAAGCGACCCTCAAAGGAGAAAGCAAAGAGCACCAAGCAAGAAAACAAAGTATGATGAAGAAGATCTCAAAAGTATCCAATTGAAAGAAGAGAAGACAATAAACAACTAGAGATTCGTGGAGGAGCCAATCTAGTGGCTACGACACCCTTACGCTCTCAAAGATCTCGAAACATATTACCCAAACGATCTCCCCAATAAGAATTGTAATATGTCACTTGAACTCTATTCATAAGACTCCTAAGGTTTCCTTATCAAGTAATGGGAAACCCCTTGATGAAACATTACATAGATATGTGTCATACTTCTAATCCTCTTCTTATATTCATGTCTTATATCTATGACATTAAAAAGGGTTTCCTTGAGGACAAGCAAATTGAGAGGGGAGGACTGTCATGTCCCCTCGCACAAGACGCCACCAAACCCATGATTTGATCGATTAGCATTCCATGAAAGTCACATTCATTAAAGTCGCCATTTAAAACGTCTTAAAAAATAATTAAAGAATGAAGGATAAAAAAGGCAATATTAATGAACAACTAATCGTCTTTTAGAAATAATCCCAAAATTGTTGAAGAGCCACGACTAAACCAAAAGAAGAAACTCTTTACACTTATAGAAATAGAGGTTAAGTCGTCTATGGGAGGGCATGGAAGAAAACAAAAAAGAAAGGAGATAAAGATAATAAAAAACACCAGTCAGGTGTAATCTTACCTTAACCATTAGAGATCTAGTTTCATGTGTTTTTGAATTGCTTGATTGTGTGTATGCGTCCTATGCATTCTACCGTGTTGCTCATATGCGATCTGGTTATTGAAACATGTATCTGAATGTTGAACTGCTTGAATATAGACATATGTGTTCCGGCTATTGGTTGTATGTTTTGTGCATCAAACATGCTTTATCTATGTAGACCTACAATTTGGCTAGTCATCGATACATTTTGATTACAGGATTATTTATAGGTATATATTTGCAAACTGTGTATATAGCTGTGAGCATACGAATATGTGATTGTATATGAATTATGAATCAAGTTATCTATTAGTAGTGTGTATTTTCTATTCTTGTAATGGACCGATTACCTCCAGGACAATACATGGATTATATGCATCAAATAGTCCTAATGAGCCTAATATTTGTATGCAATTCCTTACATTAAGTTATTCTTTATTTGGAAGTATATGTACTAATCAATTGTCCTCGTAGTAACAATTCGATTAGATATATGTATATAGAGAGTAAGAGATCTACAGAGCACTTCCTAGTGTTAATATGCATTATCACTTTAGGCATGGATCTAGATATATGATATTTATAGATGCTATTATATTTTTAATGCCTAAGATAAGTTGTGTGTTTGAAAGCCTGCTCAGGAGGAAGGGCCTAAGAAAGTGGTGCCTAGAGACCCCGCTTAAGATCCGCCTATTCCCAATGCAAGGAGGGGCCATGGATGAGTGGAGAGTCCACTTAAGATTCACCATGTCCGAAGGCAGGGATAGCCCATGGATGGGTGAAGGTCCCACTCAAGTCCGCCCAGACCAAAGAAGGGAAGGGCCATGGAGGGGTGGTAGGCCTAGACCACTATAAGCTTCACTGGCTTCCTCCAATAGGCGAAGTGTCTTTTGAGGTTGTGCCATGGGTGGAGAAAGCGAGTATAAGTCGCCAACAAGGAGAGTTGTGGTACACAACGCCTTACGCTTGGCAAATGGCTTCAAGAAGATTCATCCATGTTACTCCTCCTAGTTCAAAATAGTTACATTTGTGATGAATCTATAAATGTGATGCCATGATGCTAATGCTAACAGATATGTGCATATGTGGAAATATTGTTTATGTGGTGAACGCAGGATCCCAATCCAAGATTACATCATTAAAGGAAATATTTATTTATTAAAACGAAACCCTAACCCTAATTTGTTGACATTTGTGATCTATAGGCGAATTCTAGGGCAAATTAGGACTAGGGGACGTTACACAGAGCAAAGAGTGACGGTTTTGGAGGCCAAACTAGCACAAAAGGACAAAGAAATTGACGAAGCAAAACCCCAGTTGATGGATACTGTGCAAATGGTGAAGGTAACAAGAGAACGAGAGATAATGGATAAGCACCAGTTGAGGATGCGCACAAAGGAGGTTCTCGGGCTACGGGAGTTACGCTCGCCAACGTCCACCCCGACATCATCCATTCATCCAAGGACGTCCTCTCACCCCCTCAATAATTGTAAATTGGGTCATCAACTCCCATTTTTGTTGTCGTCTGGAAGACGACTTTCTTTTTTGGGGGCCTGATGTAGTTGGCAAGATAGAAATAAATAATTGTGTTAATATGTAATTAAGTCCTCAACCATTGGGTGGGTTTACTTGGTAGTTGTCGATGGTTAGTGTCCTCAACCAATGTCGGCTAGCTATATATTGTATGTTTGCATTTGTAGTCGGGGACCACACATTCTATATTTTGAACTTATTGCCTATCTGATGAATGAAGAATATGATACATTGTAATGTCTCGTTTTGATGGGACAAAGTAATATTATTTAAGATCAAAATATTAAAAGGGGAACTACATAATCATTATCTATTCTAAAGTCATTCTACGTATTCCTACTTGGGCGATATCTTGCAAATATGATTATCTAAAGACCCTACACGATTATTACTGGAAATAGCTATTGCATCGGATTAAGACATTCAATTATCTAAAGACCCTCCACAATTGCTATACCATCTATCTCTCAGATTATAAGGCATTCGAATATATGTTAGTCACCAATTGTTTCACTATCGGGCTTGTAGAAGAAGTATATCGCCACCAACCCTTGTCTACATAATCCACGGGTGAAGACACGTAGGCATTAAAGTCGTCTAGAGCCAACGTAGGAGTGAAAGTCAAACGATATCAATATTTATTATTTGGCTATTATTCTAGATCGAAGAGTAGATTGGAGAATATCAGGTCGGATGTATTATGTGATTCATCCAACATTATCGCTGCATGCCTTTTGTGACTATTGTAATTACTATAATCGAATTATTTGAGGCGTTGTCGTATGAGAGTTGTCAAGTCCTGTAGCTAGCCGCCAAAGCTGATGAAGAGTACAATTAATTATATTAAATGGCTTGACAACTAACAACGATTCTGAACAGCCATAAAAGGCAACATTTGATAATGGAGGTGCAGCGATAATTCCCAAGAGACATCGATTGGTTAATAGCCATCGATTACAGTTAATAAGAAATTAAGAAATAAAAGAAAAAATTAAAATAAGCCTCAAGAAGCGATGAGTTATAAAGGTGGTGACTAATAAAGAATGGGATGCATCCTTTATCAAACAATCAGATGAAAGGGTATCTTCTTTCATGAAGATATAGCATATAAATAAGATAAGAAACATAAAGGGATCAACATCATGGATCAGAATTACAGTTATATATGTTTCTTAGTAGCAGATCTGAAGTGCTCTTTAAGAGCCAAAGGTCAGCCAGTAGATGGATGCATGGATAATAAATGAACATTCAGATACAGCACCTAATTGCAAATCGCACGAATATAAAGACAAAGTCCGAAACAGCGAAATAATAGAGGTCTAAAGCTAATGTATATTCAAAGGCATGATTTTAATTGATAAATCAGAAATAACTATTACATTTACTTGTCAAATTTCCATTATCGAATTGATATTTGAATCAGACTTTATTATTCAAAGTTTATTTCAATTATAATCTAGAAAGTCAGTTAACTTTGATAATATTGGATGACAACCTTTGTCAATCCAATAGGGAATAATCGAAAATCTATTGATCCGGAGCATGGGTCATTACATACATATATTAAGTGCATTATCTAAATAATTGATATGTTGTATTATTGCTGTTATATATTTCCGTTTACTCTATGTTAATCAACCAAGCAGCCTTAAGGAGTAAACATTCAGATCCAACTAAATGAGGCATTGACAGCTTTCAAGGACTATCAATGAAGATTATATGAGAAGACATTGGATGACACCATCATCATTGAAGATATCAACACCAAAGAAGGAGAATCAAGCAAAAACTCTGCTAAATAGGCACATGTTGACAGTCTTCAAAGTGTCAATTTTAAGATGAAAAGTGCTCCTTAAATATATGGCTTATGTTACTGTGTTCAAAGTTTGATTTTTCAAAAGTGACTTGGGATGCATGTAACATTTTGAAATACTATTTTTGTTTCTCATAACTGCCTAGTAGTTATTAAGCAAAGGCTATATACATGACACATTATCATTGTGATGGGGATTGAACTTGGAGCAATTTTTTGTAAAGTTGGACGAGATTACAAAAGGCTTTTGTATTGCAATTTTGGAAAATTGTGAAACAATAGATCAGAACTTTGAGTCTCCATTTATTGTCTAAGTTTATCTTTTCTTATGTTTGATATTGCTGTTATTATTTCTCAGAACTCTTCTCAGCAACCTGCAGATTCAATCATAAATTTATTTATTCATTTCAAAATAATCACCTTCATCTGGGTTTGTCAGAGTTGTATTTCTATTTGGCAGGTTTGCATATTCACTATTCTTATGCACACTCCATTTATAAGTTATTGCAAAACCAACAGAGGAAATTATCTTGTAAAGTGTACAGCATTTCTGTTGTTTGCAATTATGGTTTTCTATTAAAGCAGCTTCACCATCTTGAGAGGTTTTTACCACAATTACTGTAGAAGATTTGACACTACAAATTCATTCACCAACAGATCACTATTTTTCTTGGAAAGAATGCTTTAAGCAAGATTAGATGATGGGAACATGCAGAAATCATGCATTACTCAAAAACAAAACCAAGCAAAGGTCATGTAGTAGTATCAGTATCACAATACAAAGGATAATTCAGATGAAAGTGAGACTTAACCTGAACGTTCAAATAGTCATGACTTTCCAAGTTATTTCTGGTTCCAGAAGCCTGTCTCTTGGACACTTCTAACTCATCAGATAAAGTTACCTCTGAAATCTTCCTCTTTGTCTTTAGCAAGGTACTTGGACAACCATTGGCCAGTGCAGACAAGGAACCATTTGAAGGTTGGTTTCTTTTAAGACTACTGCCAGAGTCTTCATTTCTTCCTTGGTCTTTCATTTCAATATCTGAACTCTGTTGTGGAGGAGTAGAAGGAGGTGAAGCTGCAGCATTTGCAGTCCTCCCTACAGCAATATTAATGGATGGGTTTATTTGAACACTAGGAGTCTCTTCAGACATGCTAGTATTAGGAGACATGCCACTAACTGGAGGTATTCTGGTTATAGAAGGTTTAACATCATCTGTCAAATTTGGTGGTATAGAACTAAATGGAGACAGATTTACAACACCTGGCCTCAATATTGTTGGTTTTGTTTCAAAATTTGATGAAGCTGATGCCATTTGACTTAGCGTACTTCCAATTCCTGCTGAGCTCATACCCGGGAAAGCAGAAGAGCTTGCAATGGTCTGCCTTACAGCTTCATATGGCCCTGCAGAGTGGTTATGGGTTGATGCTCCGGTAGATTGACTGGATGTTGGCCCTGAGGTACTGCTGGGAGCATTTCGTGACCTGTTTGGTTTTGCACTGGCTGGCTGGTAACCAATCAGTGCACAATGTAAATTCCTGTAAAACATTTAACACATAAGCATACAAACCAGAAATTAACCATGAAGACTGACACTAATGTTGTTGAGAGTTTATTAAAATCCCTTGTCAGAAAATTTCAGGAGCACATTTATAATTTTAATCCAATACCATATATCCAAGGTCTTGTACTTTCCATAAGACTCTGGATACAGCACACAATAGTAAGAATACCAGTAGCTTCTGTCTGAATTTATCTAGTACAATTGGAATTATGCTAGGACCTTACAATAAACCCAGTCACAGCATAAAATAGAAATATGATTAAAGACTTTAAGAGCAACAAGAGTGTAAATGAAAAACTGAGATAATATATTATCAGTCAATTATTATATAATTGTTCAGAATGATTGCAAGATAGTATACCATGTGAGCACATCACAAGAAGTTAATAAAATAATGTCATAAGTAGTTGCAATAGACATGCTGTGTCTCAATGGACACTTATTATAGAAGAAAAAAGCACCCAAATATTTTGAAGGACCAAAAAAAAAAATCAAGAATGGAAAAAAAAATTAAAAAAATCCACAGATGATCTCGTCCAAATAGAACTATATTACTATTCAATTGACCAATACGGTGCAAATGTATATGAAAAGGATGCATATACAAATATATATAGTACAGGAACAGACAAACAAGTAAGAGTGCAAAAATTAGCTACTAATTAATTACTATTGTTTCTGGATTAGATTGTGTAGAAGTTTTGAAGCAAAAAACTTCTACACAATCTAATCTAGAAACAATAGTAATCAATATTTATGGATCGTGGAAATCTGATATCATTAATAGGCAAACAAAACAAACACACTTAGTGAGCATTCATGAATACAAGGGCATACTACATTTCATTCTGTGATACTTAACAGCTATGCTATATCATGTGTAATTTCCAAATTGCAGAAAATCATAAAATATGAACCATTTACAAGGATTTACAAGTTTTAAAAATGTACATCAACACATGCACTGAATACCATCACTCAAAGACCTGTGCTTGTATACTTTAGTCAAAAAACAGGTAAATACACACCAATATTCTATCGTCATTAATTTCAGTCGAGTCTCAAGTCTGAGCAACACAGCAGTTCTTTCAAAATCCTGTTTGTCATGTGCGGGCTCAATAAAATTGGCTTCAAGCACGCCTGGATACAGAGAACAGATCAAAACATTGAGTAGCACAAACAATGAACTTCATGATTAAATCAATACTCTCATGAAAGAGAAACAAACTGCGCTATAACTGAAAAAATTCCTTACCTACAACACCTCTTCCTCTGCTACTGTTTTCATGAAAAACTTTCCAGAAGGGCTGCATTGATAGATTTACATGATAAAGAGAAGATCTTTGAGAACAATATAATAAGAAAAGAACAAAAAACAACTGGAATATGTTCTACCAGAACAAATCTATATGATAAAATACTAATCATGACCCAAAGAATTTTCGTATTAAACACTCAAACAATATAGGCTACAACATGTGGATGGTTCTGGGCATGGTAATCTTATGATTTTCATTTTATCACTAGTTAAAAATGATATATTAACGCAAATTGTGCAAGCTGTGTAATAGAAGAGAAATCGAAGATGAACAAGAACTTTTTAAAGGCCTTATGTTGTAATGTCCCCTTCTCAATCCTAAGCTTTTCAGTGGCTGTTAGCCTCTTTCCGGAGTCCCATAGGCTAAATGGAGGAGTTAAGGAGATTATCCTTGGAGGATTCATGTCAACATTTCAAGAAGAGTATACCGATGTTGCCAGTGAGCTTTTGTGGGTTTTTCTAGGTTTTTTCTGGGCCTTGTTCAGTAGTATTACTATTTTTAGTAGTGGCTATTTTTAGTAACCTACTATTTCTAGTAAGTTCCAACGTGATTCAGTTTGAGCCAGTTCGGAGATTTGAATCACTTACTATTTTTAGCAATTTGTTATTTTTAGTGTAATTTTTAGCACTTGGTCCTAGCAGCAGTACAGTAGAGGGTTTCCAATTCTGTAGTGGTGGGTTCAGATTTTTTTTGGAGCAATATTTATTCACCATCACTTAAGTCTTTAAAAAGGTAACTTTATGACTTAAGTGAAATTCATTTTGACCCCTTGTGCCCAACGCCTAGGAAATAAAAGATAAAAGATAAATCAAATGTTTTCTCATCAAGATGGGTGTCCCTTTTGGAGGGAAAAAGCATTTGAAATTGGGTGCCCTAATTTCTATATAAATTCACCTTGTGCTCTCATTTGGGAGATGTTGATTGAAGATAACGAAGTGCTGTCAAATTGGGGATTGAATCCTTCAAGGGCTTTGGAGACGAAAACCTTCAAAGTTGCTCTAGTTTCAGAGTTGAGAGATACTCCCTAGCTGGACACTGGAGTGGCTTCACTGCAAGAGTCACCATTGAGCTTTGGTGAAGATTTCAACTTTGTTTCCATGATGATTTGCTTTGATGTTTTCTAGTATATGCATTTTCTGGTGAAGTTACTAATTAGCAGAGATTTTTGGAGTGATTTGGAGTGGATTTTCTTGGTTCTACACCTGCTGGCCATACCATTTCCTTGCCAAGGCCATACCACTTCTTGGCTCTTTCCAATTGAAGCATTACATAACATTTTGTGTGTATTGATCCATCTTGTTCCTCTTCCTTGGGCGACCCTTTTGTGTCAAAGTGCAGATTTTATGATGAAGAATTGGATTTTTAGAGGCTGATCACCCCTTTCAGCAGGCTGTACAGTTTGGGCCTGAGGTGTTTTGGCATGTGGGAATTATCTGCTCTTCCTTATCAGCCTTTGAAGTCTCATCTGGTGGTATTTTGACCCTCTTATGGCCTAGCAAAAAGTTGGGAACCTTTCTAGGGTGATTTGATGACATTCTTGGAAGGCGTGCCAAGGTGTAGCTTGCTGTTTCTAAGTGTTGCAGACCTTTTCACAGTGATTCCTGAGTGTTGCAGACCTGCTGCAACTCATTTTCTGAGTTAAACCAGTCCTCTACTTGCTGTTATACTCAGCTAAATTGTTGTTGTTTCATTGAGGTTATCTTGTTTCAATGGGTTGAATGTATTTGGGGTGTTGCTATCATATTTCTATCTCATTAGTAGCTGGATTGTAACTGTTGATATCGTTTGTATTGAGCATTATATTGTAACACTGATTTGGCAGTACCATTCAATGATTTGTTCTTCTTTGGTTTGGCTACTTACCCCACTGAATAAGTGGTATAGTATCTCACCCCACTAAATAAGTGGTATCTTTCATCATCCATTGAATAAGTGGCTTTCTTGCACTGACCCCACTGCACAAGTGGTTTTTGGTTTGCACTCACTGCTGAAAAGCGGAAAAGTTGTGAGTTGTTTATTTTCAGTTTGTACCACTGCATAAGTGGAAGATTATTACTCACCCCATTGAACAAGTGGTTTCTTTCTAGCAGAGCAATGTAAACATTACCACTGTATGCTCTGACCTTGCTCACATCGGGATCTGGGTGATCAAAAAATGGAAGGTAGTTGATTCATAGTTGCTTATCCTTGATTATTTTGCTAACACTAACAAGTTGCAAAATTTGAAAAAATTGGGGTGGACATTACATATGTACAATAAACCTATGCTCCAAAGATGAGAAAAACAGAAACAATGCTTTATAATAACCATTGTCAAATTAAAAACATGAACAAACTAGGTAAGGCACTAAAAGAGATCCTATACTCCACAACATCAATATAAAAATAAAATAAATTGCTACTACTACACACTAGACAATCTTGATCTAACTGAATGTATAAAGCACAAATTCAAAAGGAATCATGCTACAATTTCACACAAGATTTTTGAGTAAGAAATGTAAAAAAGAACTAGTGACACACAAGACCATAGCTTCAGCTTATGAAATGCCAATTTCCATGCATCAATTCTAAAAAATGTCAACTTCAATCCTTTTGTCTTAACTTAAGGACCATGCAATTGTGGGAGAAGCTCGGCATAAATGCATTAGAAATTTGGCAAACACAAGAAGATCAAAAGCTCTACATTGAATCATTGATCCTTGGTCAAGCCAATCTCAGACTAGATACATCTTCTCTGGAACCTAGTGCACCCCACCCCCACAACGATGTAGCCTATATAAAAGATATTACATTTGTCGAACCAAATATGTCTTCAGGTTGACATATAGTTCATGTTGATGTAGGGTGTTAAGTGTTGGTGCTCCAAGCCCCAACTTGCAACTTTGAGAAACTCAATTAAAGATTAACCCAAGGTTAAAAAGTCAATCTAAACATTTACGTGAAATTCATGACCAAACTGCATTGGCTTGGTTCAGCCAACTGAAAAGAATGCGCAGCTCCTTTTTACTTTAGGTTCTGCAAACATACCACTAGATGTTAATATGTCTTGCAAACATAGAAAACCCAGATGATTTAGCCGCAAGAGCTTATAAGAGGCTCCTCACCGAAACAATAATAGAAAGGGATATTGTTTGTGTTAGTTTTTAATGATCAGATGTAATGCACAGATTTTAATTCAAAAATCAGACTCAGAAACACAGCAAGTACCCTGGGAAAACCCTCCAACCTGAGGGAGAAAAACCCAGCCTATATATCTCTTATATATTGATTGAATAAGAGCAGAAATCTGCTTACAAGTCAGGCACTATACAATGCCGATTTGATACAATGAACAATGGCACCTCTCTTTAGATGCAAGATACAAATGAATATGATTCTCCTTATAATCGATCTGCTGCCACAACTGAAGATCTGCTTGCTGAGAGCAAACTTCTCTTTATGTTGGGCGCGATCTTCTTCTTCTTCACAAATGCGAACTTATGAACTTATCTCCAATGAATGATAAACATCAAGTATATATATACACAAAAGAGGGAAGGACGTGACCCTTCATAAGAGAAATCGGCCTCAAGAGAAAACACGTCTTTCCTAGAAGGTCGCAACTTTCACAAAATCATCTTTAATTAATAATTAAATATTAATTATTAATATCACAAAATGATGCAAGGTAAATGAGGCGCCTCCTCATGTTAAATATCTTAGAATAAATTTGAATAGCCAAAGGCTATATTCAAATTTATTTCTCCAAGTCGTGCCTGGAAGTATTTCTTCAGACGGTGAACATCAACACTCCCTCTCACCTAGGGAGAAATACTTCCAACTCCATAAGTCATATCACCTCATCGTGATGACAAACATCATGGCTACACCCATGAGTGAAAAGAAGCATATCACCTCATCATGATATCAACCATCATGGCTACACCCATGTATGGTATGTACAAGTGCACATCACTCAATGTGATGTTGTCACCTCATCGTGACGTTTCACCATGGCTCTCCCAGAGGGTGTAAACACAAGTACAAGAAAATCATCACGGACTCTCACGCGTGATGTTGTCATGGAGTCACACACATGACATCCACCATAGCTCTCGCAAAGGGTGGAAACAAGGGCTTTCACCTCAAATCTCAAAGAGAAATGCATTAACAAGGGCTTGCACCTCAAATCTCTCTCAAAGAGAAATGCATTAGAGAGGATCACTGATACTGAGACTCCTTCTCAGCTAGGGCTTGATTCTCCACCATACCAAGCTTATCTCGAAAGTACACAAACTTAATCCTAGAGAGAGGCTCGGTGAGAATGTCTGTCGTCTGCTCATCAGTGCTGATATACCTCAACTGAATTGCTTTCCTCATTATCATATCTCTAATATAATGGTATTTGATCTCAACATGTTTAGTTATGTCATGAAACACGGGATTGACAGAAAGCTTCACACAGCTCTGGTTATCACAATGAATGATAGTAGGCTCCATTGATTGTCCAAACAATCTTGCAAGGAGCTTTCGAAGCCACACTGCTTCTCAAGCTGCCACACAAGCTACAATATACTCGGCCTCAATTGTACTCAGTGCCACAGGAGACTGCTTCCTGCTATACCAAGATATCATCGCAGATCCCAAACTGAAGCAACATTCAGAGGTACTCTTTCGATCAGTAACACACCCTGCCCAATCAGAATCAGTAAAACCATGCAACTTCAAATCCACACCTGAAGAATATCTCAACCCATATCCAACTATGCCACGCAAGTATCTCAGGATATGTTTTGCTGCAACTAGATGAATTTGCCTTGGATCACACATGAACTGACTAAGTGCACTCACTGCATAGCAAATGTCTAGTCTAGTGTTAACTAGATACATCAATGATCCAATCAACTGCCTGTACAACGTGGGATCCACCACATCTGAACTAGTTGCAGCCTCTTTCAACTTATGCAAGTTGGTCTCCATAGGCATAGACATAGATTTGCAATCCATCATACCAAATCTCTTCAAAATATCAATAGTATACTTTCCTTGACTTGGAATCATCTCATTTGGCTTATGCCAAACTTCTAAGCCAAGAAAGTGATGCATGAGACCAAGATTCTTCATTTCAAATTCAGAAGCTAACTCCTTCTTGCATTTGAGAATGAGGTGTTCTTCTCCAATAATAATCAGATCATCAACATACAAAACCAAGATCAATGCTTCACCATCAATTACCTTGAAGTAGAGGTTAGAATCAGCATTATTCTTTGAGAAGCCCAAACTTAACATGTAACGATCAATCCTTTCATACCAAGCACGAGAAGCCTGCTTAAGACCATACAAGGCCTTCTTCAGCCTGCAAACATGAGACTCCTTCCCATGTACCTCAAATCCATCAGGTTGCTCAATATATACCTCTTCCTCGATTACACCATTCAGAAAAGCTGTCTTCACATCCATTTGGTGAATCTTCCATCCTCTAGATGCAGCAATAGCAATGATGGTCCTGACTGAAGTATAACGAGCAACTTGTTGTGACCTTTTCACACATCGCCCCATTGCAAATGGGAACCCTAGTAGTTTTCCTTCTAAGCTTTGCCTTCGTGTTTTGGTCTTTTGGTTGGGTACTTTGAGTTTGAATTTTTCAAGGGTCGCCTGAGTCAAGAAATGATTTTACGCCCTAACCAGTGCATCGTCATCATCAAACTGTTTAGGAGGCCCTGAAGACGAAGATCGACTGTCATTTGAGTCAATTCTAACACCTCCTAAATTTTAGGGTTTTCACCCCGACCCCCTATTTTTAGGAACTTTTTTTTGGCATTTTTAACCTATTCTGGACTTCCTATTTTTTAGGGGCTATTTTTAGAAAGTTGCTATTTTGGAAAAAATTATATTTTTGGCAGGGTTTCTATTTTTGGAAAGTGTGTAGGTCATGGTTTCGTCGGGATCAACTTCAGAAGTTCCCAAAATGGAAATGGGTAAAAAACTTTGAAAAATCTGAAAATTTGTGTAAGGCATGGCACAAGCATGTGCTAAATTCGCCCAAGTATGAGGAGGTAAGATGGCATGGATATTGGACAAGTCCGCCAACGGAAGAAAATTCATGGCATAAGGCTAATGGAAGTCCGCCCTGGCATGTGAAGAAAATGGCTTGGACACAAGCCAAGTCCGCCATGAAAAGATGGCTTGGGTATGAGGCAAGTCCGCCCAGCACTTAGAAAAAATGGCTTGATGACAAGCAAAGTCCACCCCTACCAAATGGCAATGGCTCAAGGCATTAGCAAGTCCGCCATATGCAAGATGGCTTGGACATAGGCAAAGTCCGCCCAGCCTAAGTCAGGATGGCCAAAGCCATGACAAAGTCCGCCAAAATGAAGATGGCTCGACCTAAGGCAAAGTCCGCCCAAGAAAATGGCTCGTGGCATGATGAAGTTCGCTCCAAGAAGGTGGGAGATGGCACATGACTAGAGAAATCCGCCATATGATTAATAAGATGGCATATGACTAGAGGAAGTCTGCCCTAGGCTTAGGAAATATACAAAAAACATTTGGCAAGTCCGCCTAAGCCTTGAATGGCATGCAAAACACTTGACAAAATTCGCCACATTTGGATAAATGAAGAAATTTAAAATTTTGGCTAAGTCTAGACACTGGAAAATAAAAAGAAAATTAAATGGCATGTCTAGACAATGAAGAAATTCGCCAGAAATGAGAAATCATGGCAAAGCTAACAAAGAAGAAAAAATTTGCCTTAGGCAGAGGCATGGAATAATTTCTAGACATAAAATTTAAATTTGCCTTCGAATAAAAAATAATTAAAATACCATGATTTTATTATTTTTAAACGAACGAGTTGGAAAATGACACATAAAATATTATTTTTAATATTTTATTTTCCAAAGCCATTAAATGAGAAAACTCGAATTTTCTCTAGCCAAATTGTGAAAAAAGAAAAAAAAGAAAAGACTTCACTGAGCTGGCGTCAAATTTAGAAACTTTCTTTATAAACTGGTGTTGAAGATTGAAATTACTATTCGAAAAAGAAGTGCAGTCAAGTTCAAACTGGATTAATTGGAAACAAGCAAAATTTGCTAAATGGGTCGATTTTTCAACCTTAAATTGGTTTTGCATTTCATTTTTCAATCATTCTTTCGAAAACGAAGTTGTAAAGAGAAGTTTTGTCTAAGGCAAGAGAAGCTTTGTGAAGAAAGTGTTTTTTCTTTCGAAGTTAAGGCCGAAAAAGGCGAATTTATTCAGCAGCAATACAATTTTTATTGCGACGCAGATTTACTTTCTCTTCTCTATTCCGGCAAAGAATTCTCTTTTCAATTTGATAAAATTCTTCCATTTCCAACAATGGTCATTTTCAAGATTTAATTTATCAAGCTGGCTGGAATATGTTTGTTTCGAGATAATGGCATAAATAATTTCTGAATTTTAATATTTTCTTTTGCAGATTTATGCTGGACAAGGGAGAATCTTGGAAGAAAATGAAATTCGCCAGTAAGGGTTTTCAGCCGGAGTCTAAGATCGTCTCCAAATGGAAAAATATTGTGTATACCAACCTTGGCCATGTAGACTTTGATGAATTCAGGAAAATGATGTATAGAAGTGATGAACTCTTGCCTATGCCAATTGCACGAAAAATGATGCGGAATGGTATAGTTCAGGCTGCAGGATTTTCGTCGGCAATTGAATGTCCAAAACTCATTGTGGAATGTGCATTGCATTACAATGTGGAAGAAAGGCAAATTGAAGCGCCTGATGGTAGGGTGTTGGCATATCTAGGCGAGCTAGCTATACAGGAGGCATTTGGAATCCCAACTTACCATAGAACATATTACCGGTCAAAGGATGATGCACAAAAATTGTATGAAGACAAACAAATCCTTTGTGCAACAAATATGAACAAGAATTGGTTGGTAAAGCCTAGACCTTCAGCCAAAAAGGTGCCTAAGAAGTTGTTGAGTCCGGATTTTAAAGAGGATTACGAAGATATGGTCTTGCTGCTGAACAGAATAGTGGGTAATCCTCAGGGTGCACCCTTTGAGACTTGGATGTATTACTTCATTGACGAAGTAACTTCCAGAGAAAAAATGGTTAACTGGTCAAGGATGATCAGTGATAGTATTCACGAGCAGTTGGTCAACTTGGAGAAGACCAAAGCCTTTCATATGAGTTCCTATATTATATACTTGCTTGCTCGAACCTACGATATGCCGGTCTAATCTGCAAGGGTGTAGTCGGCAATGGCGAAAGAGAGTTCAACGTTTATAACTGCTATCCTCAATTGCAGTTGAGCGAGAAGTCACACTTCTGATGAGTGCACGATGCCTTTCTCATTTATATCACCCGGATACTTCAAGATAGAACGCATCAAAGGCTCACCCGTGAGGCGAAAAGTTTAGTCAGCAAATTCAGATCCTGGTTTATCCAGTTTCCTAGATTCACGTACATCCGAATCCAAGGATTCACGGACTCTCCTTATAAGTTGCCAATTTACCCTACTAAAAAAATAACTTTGTTGGAGGTTCTAAGGCAGTTGGAAACATTTCAAAACATCCAAAGGCCAAAAACATAAAGCAATCGTCACATTTCCTCTCTTTATTGGAAACATGGTTGAATCTTGTCCGTCAGCACAGGCAGCAGAAAGTGCCCGAGTGGAAATACAATGGTACCCATTCACTTCATACAAATCCAGGAGTGACTTCGATCCACTTAATCATATTGGAGTTGTGGACAGAAGAAAATACAGGCACAGAATCGACCTTGAGGACTTCTGGGCAAATGCTATTGATGAGTTTGAAGCGAGGAAGAGATTTTGGTCAAGATTGCCTTTGGATATGATCCATACAACGGAACTCTTCTGTGTGCCTGATCAATTGGATGATGATGAAGTGTATGTGCAACCAGGCTTTGATGAAAGACTGCTGCTTCCTCCTGTTAAATGGTCTAAGCCGGAACTTGGTGACCTAACAATTCTTATGAGGCCTATGGTTAAGTACTCGCAATGGTGGGTAGACCAGCAAGTACAAATTTTGCGGCAACGAAATATGCCATTCACATATGACTTGATGGGCGAAGCTGAGTCCTGTTCTTCCAATGTCGGTGCTTCTCAGGGAGACGAGCTAGTCGAGGCTACCAACCCAAAAAAGAGAAGGGGTAAGGAAAAGGTGGTAGGTGTGGAACCAGTCCAAAAGGTGCAAAAGTCCAAACCCCTTCATTCAGCCACATCCAGGAATGTGGAGCAGATATTGATCATGGAAGAAGAATCATGGGGACAGGTTAGAATTCCCTCGCCAATTCTGGAAAGAGACATGGAGCCGATGCAGCTAGAGGATGCTTATCATCACTCCCCAACAGGCACGGAAATCTGTGAGTCAGATGAGGATGTGGATGTCATGGGAGGCAACTTCCAAGAGGGAATGATTTCAGCCCTCAAAGGCATTCAGGAGGATCCATCAGTGCGGAAAGTCCAAGACATCCAAGACATTTCGGATTATGAGGAAGATGGAGTTGAACAGCCAACAATCCCAGATTGGCTAAAAGAAAGGCTTAAAGTCAAGGTACCAGTCGAGATACCAGAAGAAGATGATATTGCAGATTTCTTGGCAAGGCTCGAACAAGCTAATACAAAGAAACCGGCCAAGAAATTCTCCACCATACAAAGAGATGAAACTGGTAATCGTACTGTGCAAATTGCAGTGCCGACAGTTGAGAAGCCACATGATGAAATTACTCCAAGTGAGTATGCCATTACAGTTATTGATATTGGTCCAACAAAAAAAGAACAAGAAGTGGAAGACCAGCATAACTCTGTTTCTACCATTAAATCCAGGTTAGAAAAGGAGACTTTGAAGAAAAAATAATATAAAATGGAGGTTGAGCGCCTAAAAGAATATATTCGGCATTTGACAAGGCCACTCAATCAAGGTGACCAATCAGCCCCTCTACTTCCAAATTCATCACAAGAGCCGGTAAGAAATTTTGAAAAGGAATTGATTACCGACAGAGAAACTAAAGAATGGATGGCAGGGAAAGAGGGAGAAGTAATGGCATTCATAGAAAAGTTGGCATATGCTCATGGGCAAACTTCTTCTTTACTCACACGAGTCGCAA